>SMSR01013073.1:23802-39436 GCA_019453355.1 Ceratina japonica | reverse complement strand
GCAGTGGTATCAGAATCTGTATGAAAAAAATGCAGTCAGGCTTGGCTAACAGGGTTGCTATTTTAACTATCGATTACTTTCGATTGGTTTGAGACACAGTTACTTTTTTTATCTGTACGTGTTTCTTCTTTTTGCAGGAGTTGTCCAATCTTTTGTTAATTCGGCTTTCAATTGCAACTTTACTACCGACATTGTATGTATCACGTAGCTATCTTTATTTCAATCATAGACTTATCGACGATCTTTGCCATCATTTTTCTCATTCGGTTGGAACGCTAGTTTTCGAACGAGCTTTTAGCGGCATATAGATTCGATATGTAATAGAAAATGAATGGGAATAGAATAAAGTACGAAAGATTCCAAGGTCGATCATCTGTAGATTCAAATAAATTTCGATGAGAGAATCATCTGCAGATTAAAATACAGTATTTCATTCTCTGACATCACAAACGCATTCAATTCGTTTTTCTACACGTGAACATTGTTTCGGGTCGCAGTGCGGCGACGCGGGCACGAATTATCTAACGTGATTAACTAAAGAGTAACGGAGGTATACATTACGTATTTGTTAATAAAATCACATATTTTCCTGGATTATTTCAGACCTCGGTAAAAGGTATTCGTTCTATTGTGTCGTTCAGCGGGCGCAGGGACACGGCCACGTCCTAATTCATCGGCAATGTGTAAATTTACTCACGAGAAACGAGATTTATTCCGCGAATCTCGTTTCGACGTTTTCGTGTTCAGACCGACCGTCGACGAGGGACGACGCCGCCGCGCCGTTCACTTCGTTACTGTTCCCTGGGTAAGAGTAAGTAATAAACACCCGAATAGTCTCAGACAGCTTGGAACGTTGCAAAGAAATATTGCAAGAACATTAATTACTTTCCAATATCAAATGCAAGGAATATTGCAACAACATTGCCGTGATATTCCTATGTTTGTTTCTTTGTGACTTGCAGGAATATTGCAGGGAATATTGTAGCAATATTAATACAATATTTTATGCTGTCTGGGGTCTTACCAATTTTAGCGAGAGGACCCACAGTCAAGGGATCCCATTCGAATTAAATGTTGCAACAACATTACTGTGATATTCCTACGTCTCTTTGCAACTTGCAGGAATATTGTCGCAATATTAATACAATACTTTATGCTGTCTGGGGTCTTACCAATTTTAGCGAGAGAACCCACAGCCAAGGAATCCCGTTGGAATTGAATATTCGCGGAACGCGCGCGATTTTCCTCAAGTCTGTATTAATAGAAAAAGAACGGTGAGAATTTTCTAGTTGTGGGTTTCCTCGAAACGATTTATTCACTAAAGGAGAGCTAAGTTTTGTAAATATAATTTACTCCGACATAGACGTACATCTCGCATAAATCTATAGTGCTGGGAAAAATCCGTAGGGACGTATCCACCAAACAATTATTTCGTAGAATTACATACACACAAAGCTACGTCGTTAATTGATCGTGATATATATATATTTTTCCGTAGCCTCGGATTAAATAGTACAATCGCGGAGTATAATAATTGTTTCATCGAGGGAATAATTAATTCGTAGAATTCCAACAATCGATCGTGTCATTGTAATATATTTTTCTGTAGGTTCGAATTAATAGTACAATCGACAAGTAATAATCCTTTAAGTCAAGAAACTATAGACGTATTCTTATTAATTTCATTTGCACAAATTTTTTACTAATTCAATTCATAGAATTACACTAATTGATCGGGTCACCATATTTTTCTCTATCCTCGAATCAATACTATATAATCGCGAAGTAATAATTCTTTTTACCGAGAAACTGTATATATTTACTAATTTAACTTATACACGGTGTCCCATTTTAATGTCCCCGGGACAATGTCTCGAAAAATAAACAACATGGAAAGAGATGTTTCGGACAAAAGTTATAGAGTTTCGAGGGGGTCAAATATTGGTGACTTTAAACTTGATCTTAAAATAAATGTCCAAGGTCAACTTTCGTTTTTTAAATGGAAACCTACATTTTTTATTGCATATTTAGATTCTACGGGACGAAATACGTAACTTTTGTCGGAAACATCTTCTAAAATCCAAATATGTAATAAAAAGTGTAGGTTTCCATTTAAAAATCGAAATTTGACCTTGGACATTTATTTTGAGGTCAAGTTCAAGGTCACCAATATTTGACCACCCCGAAACTCTACAACTTTTGTCTCGAACCTTTTCTTCCACCTCGTTTATTTTTCGAGATACTGGCCCGGGTACATAAAAATACAACCCTGTACAATTACGCTAATTGATCGTGTCACCATATTTTCCTGTACCCTCGAATTAATAGTACAACCGCGGAGTAATAATATAAAATTGTTTTCATCGCGGAGCTCTACATACATAATATATTTTTACTAATTTAATACCGCGTCCGTTGTTCCACGTTAGACATGAGAAATAACTTGTTCGAGTTAGATAGAGTCGATCGATTAGCCAGCGGTGCGTGCGGGGTTTATTTAGAGGCGTGCGAGACGCACGATTAATCGACCCGTTCGCGACGATATAAAATTAGTAATTGTTGTCGAAGAATATCGTGTTTCAACGGTGAGTGAACAGATGGAAACGTGAGTGGGGGTATGCGACCGCGTTATATTCTTTCATATCTTCAATAAGAAATGTTCGTCAATATAAATAATATTATATTGTTGAGAGATGACTTCCTACTTTCCGAGTAAACTTATCGTAACTCTGTATGCCTTCGACGAATGCTTACGGTGTTTGTTTAAGATTAATAAAGAAAGAAACAATAGGAATACCGCACACCTATTTTCGTAACGATTATATTTTTCATGGATATATATATATTATAGTAGCGTAAAATAAACTGTAGAATAATGTATCGTACAAGGGATTACATTTGCAATCTTGTAAAATTTATTGTAAGTTATGTAACGTAATGTAAATATATATAGATAGTTTAAACAAACCGATTATCTAATTGTAATTCCATTTCCAGATTGCCATAATCGTTCCAGCCGGACGTGTTGCTGGAAAGTGTGTACACGATTACACGTATACATTGTATATGTATAATAGTGGATACGCACGCATATATCCATGTAGATCCTGTTAGGTAGGACAAGAACGAAGTTTATATACACAGACATAATTCTCTTTATTTAGGACGGACTAATACATGTGTGATAATACTTTCTCTCAGTTTCTCTCCTATCCGTTTCATTACTCAATCTCGTTTTACTATTTCCTTAGCTAGAAATTCGTTTATAATACAAAATGATCGTGTTTGTTCAAGGCCGGGGAACCTGCAACCTTCCGGTATCTTAATATGGCCTTTGATATAAAAAAAAGGTCCCCCGTCTACCGTTCCTTAAAACTAAAGTTCCTTAAAACTTAACTGAAAAGATTAACATTGACACTTGGGGCATACAAAAGTTAAAAAACACATTTTCCACAAGTTACGTGCACGGAAATCCAAACAGCGGCTATCACAAATAAAAAATGAAGGGGAACGAGTATTTGGTAGAAGTAATCTTCTGTGCACGCGTAGTTTTCCATTTTGACGATCTCCTCTAGGGGAAGTGATTCCTTCTAACTAAAATACTTGGTTCGCAATAAACTATATTGCCTACTTAAGATTTTATGTTATAAGATACACAGTTTTAAGTGACGACTCGTCGTCGTCGAATTTCGTCTATCTAATAGGGCGTTCCAATTCGGAACGCTCCCGGTTAATCCTATAAAAATTATATAAAAATATACGCTCGCTATCGAAACTATGTCCATGTAATTATAAACGGTATTGCACAACTGCGGTTCTATCATACTCAACGTTCATTAGCGTGATTTCCGTTCGTCAAGCACCACGAATAGAATGATCGAAACTTTGGTATGAACTATACACAATTTCCAAGTGATCCAATTCGTTTCAACGGCAATTGTCCGAGCTGTCAATTAAAAATCACACTAATCGCACACTGTCAATTACAATAAGTGTCAGCATTCGACAATTAATAATAATACTAACGATGTATTGGATACATCGAATAGAACGACTAAATTAAGGAATGACGCTTCTAGAAAAATGAATTATCGTTAGACTGCGGATCTTTATGCAAAATAAAATAATTATAGTATGAGCTTAGATGTTGAGATCAGTATTTGATTGATCATTCAAACATTGAATTGTGTATTCAGTTTTTGATAGTTTCAACTGTTTTATACATTACAATGTGTTTAATGATTTCATTTCTGCTCATTTTATAATTGCATCAAATCCGCAGTCTAATTATTATTTATAGAGTGCAGGTTTTTATACAAAATTATAATCCCTTTTCTTCATCCTTTTTCTTTGCAATTATTCTTCCAAATTCGAGACAACATACTTATATACTCTATGACACTGGAGTATATGTATAAAAAAGCTGCAGTTCAAATTTCTGTGCGAATACTTCAGTCGTCCTTCAGATTTTTGCTATGCACATCGTCCCTTTATAATAAAATAGTAAGACAAGCCAATCATGTCCTATATCCTTAAAAAACCTGCAATCTATGGCAGTTACAACGCTGTCTAATAAGTTAGACCGCGGATTTTTATACAAAACAAGCATTTCAGTCAATACAATAAAACGCATTAGATATTCTGCATGCAACGACCTTGAACATTCCATATTCCTTCTAAACGCATAAAATCCGCAGTCTACTAATAATACTAGACTTGTGCAATGTTCAATCTAAATACTAAACGATGAGAAAATGTTATACAATCTCGATAGCCTTCTTCTTGCTCCTATTGATAAACGGTACCAGGGCCCAAAGCGCGGTACCCAATATAAGAATAATACCGAAAGTCAAGAAGATCGGCTTGTAAGTCCCGATCGTTTCGAAAACGACGCCGCAAATCGGTGGCCCGATAAGTTGAAGAACCCCGTTCACGAACAAGGAGATTCCATAAGAGGAGCTGAGCTTCTCGGTGCCGAGCATGTCGGCGAGGATCACGGTCGTGATGCCTATGTACATCCCCGAGGAGAGGCCGAAGAGCGCGCAGAAGAAGGAGAGCATGCCGTAGCTCGTGGCCATCGGTAAAAGCGCCAGGGCGATCCCGCTGGTGCCAAGGCCACCGACGAAGTAGTAATATTTTGGCACGAAGTCGATGTCTGACAGAGAGGCGCCGCTGATGCGACCCACTAAGTCCAACGCGGAGACGATTGACAGTAATAAAGCGGAGGAGTTCTTGTCGAAACCTTGGGAGATCGCGTACGACGGTAGGAGGATCATGAAATTAGTGTTGCTGATGGCTGAGGTAGAGTTCGAGATCAGGATCACGAGGTAAATCGGATCCCTGAGCACGCTGAAGTCGAAGGAGATCAGCTTTTTACTATTCTTCTTTTCTACAGACTTCACCGACGAAGTCCTTGATAAGGATTTAGTCGATTCTTTCCTGCGCTTCTTGCTCCTGGTCAGAGATAAGCTCTCGGTCCTTGATTTGGTCGAGGCAAGACTCCCACGTCTCGTGTACCTGTCGTAGATCACCATGTCGTCCCATTTGTTCAGTTTTGATTCCTTTTTATCCTCTACGGTATTCTCTTCTGGCTTTTCTTCTTTTTTACTCTCTATAGTCGCCTCCTCTGGTTTTTCTTCCTTTTTACCGTCTGAGGTATCCTCTTCTGGTTTTTCTTCTTTTTTGTCGTCTACAGGGCTCTCTTCTGGTTGGGACGTGTGACTGGCCGTGGCTTCGCAGGTCTCTTCCTTTTTTAACGCCTCGCAGCGGGGAGCGTCGTTCTCGATTGTAGACACTGTCCAAAATTCAGTTTATTGTTATTTTATCTCGCCTAATGCAGGAATTGTAAGAAAGTAATTTTACAGCATTACGGAAATTGAAATTACTTTGTTATTAACAATAAGTCAATTGTATCTTAAATGTGCAGTTGATAAAATACTGCACAACATTATCTGCAACTCTGATTTGTTTCATATATGTTTCCACCATGGTTTCATAAATTCATTTATTTTTTAGTACCTGTTGACTTCCCCCTGTCGGCCGGTTCGTCTATACTCAATCCTTCGTTGTCGATCCCCCCTTCTATCGGTACCCTAATCATGTGCTGCTCAACGGGGTGATATAAAAGTCCACAGACCAACGTGTTCAACGTCAGCGCTCCCATAATCAACACCGCCCCTCTAAAACAACGAACAATATATTAAATAACAATNTCAATTGTATCTTAAATGTGCAGTTGATAAAATACTGTACAACATTATCTGCAACTCTGATTTGTTTCGTATATGTCTCCACCATGGTTTCATAAATTCATTTATTTTTTAGTACCTGTTGACTTCCCCCTGTCGGCCGGTTCGTCTATACTCAATCCTTCGTTGTCAATCCCCCCTTCTATCGGTACCCTAATCATGTGCTGCTCAACGGGGTGATATAAAAGCCCGCAGACCAACGTGTTCAACGTCAGCGCTCCCATAATTAACACCGCCCCTCTGAAACGACGAACAATATATTAAATAACAACATAAAAATACATTATTTTCTTATTCATTAATTAAATCAGTAAATTATTAATAAAACTAATTAAGATTGCTTTGTTACCGGTATCCAAAGCAGTCGAGCAGGTATTGAAGAAAGGGTGGCAGTACTATGGTCCCAATGGCACTGCCGGAAATGCACAGGCCGTTTGCGAGACCCCTAAGTCTCTTAAAGTACGACGTGACGATATAAACGGTCGGTGGGAACGTCAGACCAGCTCCAATTCCAACCATCAAACCATAACTAGACATATGACAAATTTCGACTTTATTTAGTCCATTTTATTTTTAAGAAGAGAGAAATTGANATAAAAATACATTATTTTCTTATTCATTAATTAAATCAGTAAATTATTAATAAAACTAATTAAGATTGCTTTGTTACCGGTATCCAAAGCAGTCGAGCAGGTATTGAAGAAAGGGTGGCAGTACTATGGTCCCAATGGCACTGCCGGAAATGCACAGGCCGTTTGCGAGACCCCTAAGTCTCTTAAAGTACGACGTGACGATATAAACGGTCGGTGGGAACGTCAGACCAGCTCCAATTCCAACCATCAAACCATAACTAGACATATGACAAATTTCGACTTTATTTAGTCCATTTTATTTTTAAGAAGAGAGAAATTGAGAAAGTAAGTTTACCTAACGTATAAATAGGAAACGGAGTTAGCGAAGTAACTGGACATCATCCCACCGGCTGCGAACGCACCACCAATGATGGTCACCGTTTTGTACGAGTATTTCGTTGACAACACGCTCGACAGTGGACCTAAAAAATTACATTACACTAAAGCTTGAATCTTAGCAATCTTATTAATTAAAGATCAACTTAATTGATATTTCTTTCTGATAATTAAAAAACTTCACTTTGGATTTCGTCAAAGGAAATTATTCAAAATCATCTCTAGAATCACCCTTTTGNAAAAATTACATTACACTAAAGCTTGAATCTTAGCAATCTTATTAATTAAATATCAACTTAATTGATATTTCTTTCTGATAATTCAAAAACTTCACTTTGCATTTCGTCAAAGGAAATTATTCAAAACCATCTCTAGAATCACCCTTTTTTTCTAACACTTTCTTTGTGGATTCCCTGTAGATATTTAATTATAATAATCGCTGATCTGTTGATTAGTCGTTGCTTACCTAAAGAGTTGTACAAGAAGTAGCATAAAGCCGGCATCCAGGAGGCTGCCGTCGAGGAGGCTTTGAAGACGTGGAGGAACTCGACGAAGAGCACGCCGAACGACTTGACGGTGCCCGGGATGAGGAAGTTAACGACCAGCGCCGAGAAGAGCACTACCCAGCCCCATCCTCCGTCCGGCGGTACCATTTTCGTTTTCACGTTCTTTCCTGTCATCTTGAACGCTCGTAGAAATTCACCTGCAACGGTACCACAAATTTATTGTATATACTATTTATTTTTATATGAGGATAATTATTGTATTCTATATACTTTGATATGAGGATAATTAGTTTAGATAATTAGTCAATTTGAGTAGTGAAAATTGTATATGCTTATAAAAGTGCTAATATATTTTTATACGTGGGTAATTATTGTATACTATATACTTTGATGTGAGGGTAATTAGTTTAATTAGAGAATCTTCGATTTGAGTATTGAAAATTGTACATACATATAAAAGTGCTAATATATTTTTATATGAGGGTAATTATTGTATACTGTATACTTTAACATGAGGATAATTACTTTAATTAGATAATCTTCAATTTGAGTAGTGAAAATTGTACATATATGTAAAAGTGTTCGATTTTAATTGTAAGAATCGTCGATTGCAAAAGTGAAAATTGTACATATGGTACAGTGATTCATCGTGATCGTTGATTTTTCAGGAGTACTTTTCAACAACACGTATTATCAGGAGCTGTCATTAATCGCGATTACAAAGTACCTTGAAACACAGCGATTTCACTGTTACAGGTAATTTTCCCTAAAGATTACAGATCCTGGGTAGGAAATAGACACGCGATCTGCGTTTCAAAATCCAGTGGCAATTCTTTTTCGCAAATTCTATTAATAGAGTCATTTTTAGAAAGACGTCATAATCATATCATAAATAAAGTTCTATAAAAATGAATATAAAAATTGAGATTAGAATTGAAGGATGGAATTGTCATTTAGAATTGAAGGACGGCAGATTTTAATCATTAATAGAAAAATAGAGGAGGATGTCCTAATTGTGATAAAAGTTTTATATAAGAATTGTTAGTTTTTTCTAGAATCTGAAGTGATAGACTGCGGATGTTAACTATTAATAGTCATTTTAGGAAGACAACATAATCATATCATAAATAAAGTTTGTGCATAAAAATTGTCATTTAGAATCTTATCTTCGTTAGACGGCGGATTTTAATTAAGATTAAGATTACAGATCCTGGGTAGGAAATAGACACGCGATTTGCGTTTCAAAATCCAGTGGCAATTCTTTTTCGCAAATTCTATTAATAGAGTCATTTTTAAGAAGACGTCATAATTGTGACAACAGTTTTATATAAGAATCATCATTTAAAATCAAGCAGATGTTAACTACAAATAGTGTCATTTAAAAAATCTCAGTTAACTGGATTTCAGTATTTTCAAGGTCGAATTAAAACTCGATTAAAGATATAATCGCTTATTAGTTTTTCAAGGTTGAATTAAAACTTAAACGTTGATCGATAATTCAACTCGATAAAAGATATAATCGTTTATTTGCGCTTGTATCGATCGCAAAGTGCGCATCGCTTCACGTGACGCTCGATCAAACGTGAATTCCTATAAGATTTCATCTTCATAATCGATACGCCAGCCGTCTCGCATAAAAATCTGCGGTCTGACCGTGCGATCTTGTTACTTGTTTACGGACAATTCGCCCATTGAAAAGGAAAAGGTAAAACGCGTGTTCACAGTTAGCCGCGAGCGGACATCAGCGATTTTAGAAACAGCGGATTCCCGTCACGAGGAGAGCTCGACGGCGACGCTTAAGCAAAAGGTTCATCTATTTTTATTAGGTAGGCCGAACGAGTACGCGGCCAGCACTCAGAAACGTAGAAATCGCGCATTCTTGTTTACCTCGCGTAATCGATCAATGGTAAACGGGGCACGTTTACCTTACGGTTTCATTGAACGAGCCGTTCTGATGAAAACCGCATTTTATTCCGCGCGGCCCAACCCGCGTTTACTCATGCGGCACACGCGCCGATCTATCTACAGTCATTCGGACGGCCATTCTATTAATTATAATACCGTACCGTTTTTCAATTAACCGCCGATCCTCTCTCAGCTTCACGCTCTGTCGCTCCCCTTGATTGACTTTCAAATTTACACTCATTTAGTTTCAGAATCAACCGGACTTTTCTATACGGCGACCAGCGTTCGGGCTACCTTCAAGGTAGGATAACTATTTCATTAGTGGATCGGACAACTTCATTTTCTTTCAGGTAGTTTATTGCATAATATACATGTGTATAATAAGGAAAACACGTAAACACAAAAGGAATAGAAGAAATTGGTGCTTTTGGAATTAAGTATTAATTTAACATGGAAAGGATGAAGTATATATGGAATAATTATATGGAAGAATTAATTAATGAAATTATATAGAAGAATTATATGGAATAAGTATGGAATAATTATATGGAATAATTATATGGAATAAGTATGAAATAAGTATATAGAATAATTATATGGAAGAATTAATTAATTAAAGAAAGAATTAAATAATTAAATTATATGGAAGAATTATATGGAATAAGTTTATGGAATAATTATATGGAATAATTATATGGGATAAGTATAAAATAATTACAATGAAGAATTATTATATATGGAATAACTATAGAATAATTATATGGGAGAATTATATGGAATAAGTATGGAATAATTATATGGAATAGTTATATGGAAAAGTATATGGAATAATTATATGGAACAAGTACATAGAATAATTATATCGAATAATTATATGGAACAAGTACATGGAATAATTATTATACACGGAATAATTATATGGAATAAGTACAAGACATAAATCTTCGGGTTTAGCAATCAGCAACAATAATCAGTTTTATAATGATTAATGTTTGTCTGTTAAATAAAGCTACACGATCGTATTTCTTAGTTAAAGATCGTGCGATAAGCAGTTAGACAAACAGAGTTCCGTGTTATTCAAATAATCGGTCATCTGTCGGTTGCGTGAGAAACGGTAATGTTTCAGTGGGAAACGGCAACGCGCACGAGATTTTAATTACCGTGCAATTGACACTTCGCTAAACGTACTTGAACGTGTTAAAATCGGCCGTGGAGACGTTCTAACAAACTCAGCGCGAGGCTCGCCTCTTGCCCCTTACAAAAAAAATGTCATTGTATCCGCGCGAGCAAAAAAAAGAATGAAGCAGGAAATAGACGCTTGCTAATACTAATTATTATTTCAAAGCAAACAACGCACGAATCGTTTTTTATTCTAATTTTAATTTGTGCTAAGTACGAAGGACATAATTGTTCAATTTAAATCGTACTTTTTTATTAATCATTCTTTGCAATGCTGGGTTTAACTTTTTTATTAATCATATTTTTCCACGTTGGGTTTCAGAATTCTATGGTCTCTTTCTTACAGTCGAACTTACAAACTATTAGCTTTATAATCGATATGCTTATTGGTTTAGCTGATGAATTGAATAATTTCTTTATATTTCTTGGAACTGATCTTGGATCTCCAATTTCAAATCGATTTTTAACTTCTTTTCATGAATTCATTTACACAAAATCGATCCATCATTTATAATCGAGTTCGTTAGCTCGNGAATAGTTATATGGAAAAGTATATGGAATAATTATATGGAACAAGTACATGGAATAATTATTATACATGGAATAATTATATGGAATAAGTACAAGACATAATTCTTCGGGTTTAGCAATCAGCAACAATAATCAGTTTTATAATGATTAATGTTTGTCCGNCGGTTCTATTAATAGCAACAAATCGCCGAGAGAAAATGATATTCCTGTACACGGAATGATGAAAACGCATTCGTTCCGCCGTCGTGGTCGTCGTCGTCTTCGTCGTTGTCGTCGTCGGGTGAAAATTTCAAGAACTTAAAAGGTTTTTCGTTTGCCGGCCGGCTACCGGTTTTTCAGCGGTTTTTATAAAGGTCAAATAACGTTTAGAGAAGAAAATAGCATGCCTCCCGGCGGTTTCAAACGGCCATTTCAAATGGAACGAAGGAGACCTCGGAGAATGCAGGGAACTTCTTAAATACCCTGATCTCTGCACCTCTTATGGCTCTTTAAACGCGAAAACAAGTTCCCGGCAGGTTACGCGCCGATATTTCTCAATACGGATATCTATAAATAGCCGGGCTCTCTTCAACGGAATCATTTCGCTCAAAATTAACAGACCTTCAACTTGGATTCTTCCGTAGTTTTTAATCCTCTTCCTTGTTCCCCCGTCGAGGGCCGTCCCATACATATTTTTACATATCTATGAAACATCTTCTAATTCGAATGTTAAAAATCGGCACGAACCTTCCGGACAACCAATAGAATCTAGAATTTTTTAATACTAGAAATAACTTCATTTTTTTAGGGATATTATGAGGTATTATGACATACTTTATGAAATTACACAAATAAAATAGTACTTGATTTTTAACTTTTTTTAATGGAGTCTGTAATAAAATTGGGAAATATCTACTTATATTCTTCACTTCTTTGTACCTAATTTTTACTAATTACAGTGAGTCCCATTGATATACGCAGTTGAAAATAGAATAACTTTTTTCTCCTTCTTTCTATCACTTAATTTCTTAGAAATCTTAGGAGACCTAAGGAGACCGAAGTTTACTGCGTAATATGTAGAAAAAATTGAAAAGATTGCTATTCCATGGAAATAAAATACTAAGGGACATTTCCAATCTTTTTATTGGAGTCCCTAATAAAAATTGGAAACAGCCTATATATTCTTCACTCCTTTATATTAATTAGAGTGACTACCATTAATATAGATCTGGTTTACTATGTAACATATAGAAAAAATTGAAAAAATTACTATTCCATCTGATCATTTTTCATCTGTCTAGCAAAAACAACAAGCTAAGTTGCTTAACTCTATTTTGTTTCTATGGTTCTTCTTTTTTTTTTTTTAATCTTATACATCAAATCAACCATTATTTTCGTGTCTGCTCAAACGTACTGCCTGTATATACTTCAATATATTATAAAGGGTTTTTATAGCCCGTAAATAAATAAATAAATAAATAAATAAATATTCCATGGAAATAAAATACTAAGGGACATTTCCAACCTTTTTATTAGAGTCCCTAATAAAAATTGGAAACAGCCTATATATTCTTCACTTCTTCATACTAATTAGAATGATTATCATTAATATTTAGTTTCATTTACTATCTTGCCAACTTGTGAATGGAACACCTGCAAATATAAGCGAATTAATGATTGATTTTCAATATTTAATTAAAGAATATCTCAAAACTCGATCGAGATCTAAAGAAATTTAATAGAAATTTTGATAAAAGTCCTGTTCTTTCTATTTCCACGTCGGAGCCATTTGACGAGACGTTAGAAGTCCGTAGAGTTTTCAAACGTGTGCAGGGAAACAATGATTTGGTTGAGGAATCGTTTTCTAAGGAGAAACTCTTATTATGTTGAATCGTGTTTTGCCCCTCGACACGCCGCCGCGCCGCTGCCTGGCGCCGTACGCGTTTCCATTAACGCGAACTTTCAAGGAGCTCTCGGGCATTAATGAGTCTATGATTTGCCGGCAATCCGAGAACCTTCACGAAAGATCCCAGCTAACTGTCGAGGATATGCTCACTACTAAAATCATTTACATATGTTTTTCAATCAATTATTCCCCCGGACATTTTTCATTCTGCTCGCTTATCACTTCTCTCCAATCAACTTCAACTTACACGGTGCATTGGCAATCGATGCATTTATTAATAAATTGTAATAATTACTTGATTACTTACGCTCATGTTTCATTGTTAAAAAATTATTTAAATACGTGTAGATTGTACAATTAAAGTATTATAAATATCAAATGTAAATTATTGTAGTGTTATATGCATTTTATATAATGTATACGTATTATACATGTATCTAAATAATATCCTCGAAATTTACATTATTTACACTTTAATATATTCTTAAATCATCTATTAAGAATTATAAAAAAAATTACAAAATTCTGTCATTGCGTTCATATATTTTCATAAATTAAATAAAAATTCTATCATTCGAGAGAATTCAAGACTTAATAACTTTTTCAATAGGCTTGCAAAATTTCTCAAACTTTATACAGTGTTTTATCAATGCAATATTTACTACCTAGTAAAATTTCAATACTTTATCATTATTTTTTCTGTAACAATTCATACGTCTTTAAATATACTTCTGGACTTCGTACTCGTACGTTTATTTCAATGAAATCCGTCGATTAATTCTAGTCCATCGACTTCGCGATCGAGTACACGTAATAAAATCGTTAAAATTAGCATAGACGATCGGGGAATAACGTTCAAGTACGAGTGCGAACGTTCAAATTGGACGATCGGCGATCGCGCGTGTAGAATAGCTTGAGCCAACACGTCGGGGCCGAAAATACGAGATACTTCCAGGAACGGTGCGCGTCCGTACGAATTGACGCAAAAAAACATACGTATGCATAAT
This sequence comes from Ceratina japonica, assembly GCA_019453355.1. NCBI lineage: Eukaryota > Metazoa > Arthropoda > Insecta > Hymenoptera > Apidae > Ceratina > Ceratina japonica. The sequence goes on along the minus strand of SMSR01013073.1, from coordinate 25,207 downwards.
AACAATAATAAGGCGTTAACGATTCCTGATGATAGAAATTCTGATGACGCATCCTGGTAATCGCCGCTGGCGAAGCGGACGGCGGTGGAGAGACGCCGACGTCCTCAACGGGGCGAGCGGGGAGGCTTTAACAGGAATCATCTTTTATACAAGAGGAAAAATTTGAATGCAAATCGTCGACGCCGGCTTGATTTATTGGACGATTATGATAACAAACGGTGGATGAGTAATCTCACGTGATAGTTTCAAATCATCGACAGTATATTCTTTCGTTAAACATCGCTAAAGTCTTACGGGAATTGTTAACCACTTATCTTGTTATACTACGATTTAAACAATCGGACAGTCATTTCCTTAAGGATGTGTCGGCTATAGAGTCGATAATAAAAATGTATGTAGGTGCCTCAAACGATTTTGGGCCAATTTCAATTGCACGTGGTTCCATGACTGGTTCAAAATTGTTTGCGGTGCGTGTTCCTCTGTGTGTAACCAGTACTCATGATTATGCATGTACGTGTACATCAGTTATATCAGATTTTATTAGGATAAATGCCCCTTTTCTGGAATCTCCCTTTACTTTTTAACTTCCCCTCGTATATATAACACGACATCCTACCCTAGTAGCATTTACTGTTGGTATATAGTTGAGCCATCTGAAAATTNTCCATGACTGGTTCAAAATTGTTTGCGGTGCGTGTTCCTCTGTGTGTAACCAGTACTCATGATTATGCATGTACGTGTACCTCAGTTATATCAGATTTTATTAGGATAAATGCCCCTTTTCTGGAATGTCCCTTTACTTTTTAACTTCCCCTCGTATATATAACACGACATCCTACCCTAGTAGCATTTACTGTTGGTATATAGTTGAGCCATCTGAAAATTGGCCATTTACTATTGGCATATAGTTGAGTCAACATTGGTTCAAGAATAAATGTAATAAATAAGTACCTGTTCTAATCATTATTTGATTGTTACAATTTATTGATCTCTCGTGCAGTGTATATGGCTATACATATACAAAGTCCAGATGAACAATTCTCTTCGTTTTCTGAACTAAACTGCTGGCTGTGAGTAAAAGCTGATAGGAATTGTAAATCAATAATCCTGTTATCCTTCGATTAAAACAACTATGTGTTAATCCTTTTTAAACACACTTTGATTAAAACAGCCGTGTATTAATTTCTTTTAATGGTTCAGACATACTGCTAATGCCTGGAAGAAAGTATTTCAGGCTTATCCAAGAAGTATTTATTCGTCGTAACTCTCCTCTCCCATGGAGTCCAGTTCAACGACTGTTCTCCTTTGCTACTTAATAATTATGCAAGTCAACTGTGATGAAATGTTTGAATTGCAATTAGTGTTAGAAGCTGGTACTTCACAAATTGTGAATAACAGTAATTAG
>SMSR01013073.1:0-23339 GCA_019453355.1 Ceratina japonica | reverse complement strand
ATAGCATTTACTGTTGGTATATAGTTGAGCCATCTGAAAATTGGCCATTTACTATTGGCATATAGTTGAGTCAACATTGGTTCAAGAATAAATGTAATAAATAAGTACCTGTTCTAATCATTATTTGATTGTTACGATTTATTGATCTCTCATGCAGTGTATATGGCTATACATATACAAAGTCCAGATAAACAATTCTCTTCATTTTCTGAACTACACTGCTGGCTGTGAGTAAAAGCTGATAGGAATTGTAAATCAATAATCCTGTTATCCTTCGATTAAAACAACTATGTGTTAATCCTTTTTAAACACACTTTGATTAAAACAGCCGTGTATTAATTTCTTTTAATGGTTTAGACATACTGCTAATGCCTGGAAGAAAGTATTTCAGGCTTATCCAAGAAGTATTTATTCGTCGTAACTCTCCTCTCCCATGGAGTCCAGTTCAACGACTGTTCTCCTTTGCTACTTAATAATTATGCAAGTCAACTGTGATGAAATGTTTGAATTGCAATTAGTGTTAGAAGCTGGTACTTCACAAATTGTGAATAACAGTAATTAGAAGCCTTATTTCTTATGGGAGTTGCAAGATCAAAAATTATTTAATAGCACGGAGAATTAGAGGACTATCAAAATTGAAAATGACTTAATATTATATGGAATTATTTCTTTGTAGGAATTGCAGAATTAGAAATTATTGAACATTGTTGCAGGATTAATAATTAAAAGAATTAGAAGACTTTCAGAATTGAAAATGATTTAATATTAAATGGAATTATTTCTTTATAGGAATTGCAGAATTAGAAATTATTGAACATTGTTGCAGGATTAATAATTAAAAGAATTAGAAGACTTTCAGAATTGAAAATGATTTAATAGTAAATGGAATTATTTCTTTATAGGAATTGCAGAATTAGAAATTATTGAACATTGTTGAAGGATTACTAATTAAAAGAATTAGAAGACTTTCAGAATTGAAAATGATTTAATATTAAATGGAATTATTTCTTTATAGGAATTGCAAGATTATAGAAATTATTGAACATTGTTGCAGGATTAATAATTAAAAGAATTAGAAGACTTTCAGAATTGAAAACGATTTAATATTAAATGGAATTATTTCTTTATGGGAATTGCAAAATTAGAAATTATTGAACATTGTTGCAGGATTAATAATTAAAAGAATTAGAAGACTCTCAGAATTGAAAACGATTTAATATTAAATGGAATTATTTCTTTATGGGAATTGCAAAATTAGAAATTATTGAACATTGTTGCAGGATTGCTATAAGGAATTGTTTCTTTACAGGACTTGCAGGATTACTGTAAAGAATTGTTTCTTTACAGGACTTGCAGAATTACTAGAAGGAATTGTTTCTTTACAGGAAGTGCAGAATTACCATAAGGAATTATTTCTTTACAGGACTTGCAGAATTACCATAAGGAATTGTTTCTTTACAAGACTTGCAGGATTACTATATAGTAGGAATTATTTCTTTCTAACAGGAAAAGATCGTACTTGACGTTATAGATACCGATTTAATAGTGAGATTAACAGACACTATTGCGCCAGAATAGATTCATGCAGTTCACAGATTGAATCGAGATCCGGCGAGGTGATTCAGTGAGAGAGAAGAAAAAAACTGAATAAACACGGATGATTCTATTTCGATTAAAAGGAAAACCTAGAATCGCGGAGATACTTTAGTCATTGAGTAGCGGATTTTACGATCTACTACGAGCGCGCACGTGAAACCACAGGTGCGGTGAACTAAGAAAAAAAACTGGTTCAGGTTGCAGGATACAAACGCAACCGCGGCGTGCAATTATGAATGATTGAAATTCGAAGAAAAAGGTAACAAATCGTAACGAACCAACCGGTACCTCGAATGCTCCGCCGATTTTCCTAATTAGTTTAATGACACACAACCATGTGCTCCCAAATCGTTCTTACTGATGCAAGATTAATTGTCTTGGAAACATTGACAATAAACTGGATTTATACACAATTTTCTAAATGAATTAAACGAGAGAGAAGGACTCCCCAAGGAAAACTCGAGAATCTAATGATACTCATTGAGTACGCAGGGAAACCGTGTAAACAAATTACACAATTAAAGCCAATCGCGATTTCACGGTAAGATAACGGAGGCTGTGATCGATCGAGCTTTCTCGTTACTATTCTCACGCGAAAGTAATGCTCACGAAGCTCTCCAGCTGATCGCGTGAATTTTTTCGCGATGACATAACACGTGCACGTCCCAGCCTCTAACGCCTATCGGGCACCTAAGGTTTACAAGAAAACACAGCCATAAATACTGCGCGAGAGGTCGATAAATTATAATAATCAAATCGTCATTACGACAGATGCTCATTATCTACGTTAGAGTAAAAATTAATATAGTATTACCTGCAGTACTATGATAAGTCGTACAGTGATCGATTCAATGTTTGTTGTGCAAATTTTTGTTTAGGTGTTATAAAGATTAGCAGACNTTGAAAACGATTTAATATTAAATGGAATTATTTCTTTATAGGAATTGCAAAATTAGAAATTATTGAACATTGTTGCAGGATTGCTATAAGGAATTGTTTCTTTACAGGACTTGCAGGATTACTGTAAAGAATTGTTTCTTTACAGGATTCACAGAATTATTATAAGGAATTGTTTCTTTACAGAATTTGCACAATTAGTATAAAAAATTGTTTCTTTACAGGACTTGCAGAATTACTATAAGGAATTGTTTCTTTACAGGACGTGCAGAATTACCATAAGGAATTGTTTCTTTACAGGACTTGCAGAATTACCATAAGGAATTGTTTCTTTACAAGACTTGCGGGATTACTATATAGTAGGAATTGTTTCTTTCTAACAGGAAAAGATCGTACTTGACGTTATAGATACCGATTTAATAGTGAGATTAACAGACACTATTGCGCCTGAATAGATTCATGCAGTTCACAGATTGAATCGAGATCCGGCGAGGTGATTCAGTGAGAGAGAAAAAAAACTGAATAAACACGGATGATTCTATTTCGATTAAAAGGAAAACCTAGAATCGCGGAGATACTTTAGTCATTGAGTAGCGGATTTTACGATCTACTACGAGCGCGCACGTGAAACCACAGGTGCGGTGAACTAAGAAAAAAAACTGGTTCAGGTTGCAGGATACAAACGCAACCGCGGCGTGCAATTATGAATGATTGAAATTCGAAGAAAAAGGTAACAAATCGTAACGAACCAACCGGTACCTCGAATGCTCCGCCGATTTTCCTAATTAGTTTAATGACACACAACCATGTGCTCCCAAATCGTTCTTACTGATGCAAGATTAATTGTCTTGGAAACATTGACAATAAACTGGATTTATACACAATTTTCTAAATGAATTAAACGAGAGAGAAGGACTCCCCAAGGAAAACTCGAGAATCTAATGATACTCATTGAGTACGCAGGGAAACCGTGTAAACAAATTACACAATTAAAGCCAATCGCGATTTCACGGTAAGATAACGGAGGCTGTGATCGATCGAGCTTTCTCGTTACTATTCTCACGCGAAAGTAATGCTCACGAAGCTCTCCAGCTGATCGCGTGAATTTTTTCGCGATGACATAACACGTGCACGTCCCAGCCTCTAACGCCTATCGGGCACCTAAGGTTTACAAGAAAACACAGCCATAAATACTGCGCGAGAGGTCGATAAATTATAATAATCAAATCGTCATTACGACAGATGCTCATTATCTACGTTAGAGTAAAAATTAATATAGTATTACCTGCAGTACTATGATAAGTCGTACAGTGATCGATTCAATGTTTGTTGTGCAAATTTTTGTTTAGGTGTTATAAAGATTAGCAGACAGCTGATTGCTTAGTGTTAAATCATTTTCATTACTGCAACTCCTGTAAATCACTTGTATCGTTACTACTACAATTTTTTTGTTATAATAAATAATTAATAATAGAATAAATTATAAAGATTAGCAGACAGCTGATTGCTCAGTGTTAAATCATTTTCATTACTGCAACTCCTGTAAATCACTTGTATCGTTGCTACTACAATTTTTTTGTTATAATACTTGGTGTCATTCTATTAGTGATCTCTTCCTCTCATTTCTCACATAACGCTTCTATCAATCAACTTTTTTGCTCAGTGAAATGAAGAATTCCTCGAGAGTAAAAAAGAAGAAACTTTTATTGCTACTACAGCATTTTTCCTATAATTGCGATCATTCATGATCTTTTCCTGCCATTTCTTATGCAACTTCTATTTTCTACGATTTTCATAAAATTCTAACAATTTTAATTAATGAAATGAAGAATTGGAAGAAAGGAAGAGAATAATATCATTCTTACTGTAGGAGAATTCTCCTTAAAATTTTTCCCTGCAGTTTTTATCATTCTCTTCGTAATCTTGTTCTAGCAATCTTCACATATATGTATACTTCTCCTATCATCTTTCCTACGATTGCTATCAATATTAATTGGCGAAATTAAAAATAATCAGAGAACTAGAAAAAACTCTCGTTCCATTCCTCACAGTTCCTATAATTTCGTGTTTTCTACGATTTCCATAAAAAATTCTAACAATTTTAATTAGTGAAATTGAAGAATTGGAAGAAAGGAAGAGAATAATATCATTCTTACTGTAGGAGAATTCTCCTTACAATTTTTTCCTGCAATTTTTATCATTCTCTCAGTGATCTTGTTCTAGCAATCTTCATATAAAACTCTCGTTCCATTCCTCACAGTTCCTATAATTTCGTGTTTTCTACGATTTCCATAAAAAATTCTAACAATTTTAATTAGTGAAATTGAAGAATTGGAAGAGAGGAAGAGAATAATTCATTCCTACTGTAGGAGAATTCTCCTTACAATTTTTTCCTGCAATTTTTATCATTCTCTCAGTGATCTTGTTCTAGCAATCATCTTCATACATATACTTCACATATATACTTCTTCTATCGTCTTTCCTACGATTGCTATCAATTATAATTAACGAAATTAAAAATAGTTCAAGAACTAAAAAAAAAAAACTCTCATTCCATTCCTCAGACTTCCTACAATTTCTTATTACAACTACTACCACGTTCCCCGCGATTCCTGACAATTTTCCTTGGGAAACGACGTCTCGTACGCGGGATCTCGCGTAATTTTTCCACGTGACACCAAAGTTCTCGACGATCATCGGTGAATCGATACCCATTCTCTCTCGGCGGCTGCCGCGGAAAACGTGACCGAAACCGTACACAACCGCGGTAATCGAATTCCGTCGTCCTCAAATATTTTCCAACATCTACGGCAATCGTAAAATTTCGTATCGCTTAATCAATCATCGTTACGCTGGCGAGCACGTCGAAACGTGACCAGCGGCATGCGCATGCAGCCAGTAGACACAGCCCAACGGTCTTCATTAAAACAATCGCAAATTTTCCTCCCAGATAACCGAATCACCTGCTCATTAAATAAAACCATATTTTTAACACGATCGGATAATTCATAGTAGTCGCACTTCGAACTCAAACCTCCCAACGATTTCGCCATCTCGATATATTCATTAAACTGACAGTCAGACTTGTCGACAAACATCAATACTCACTTCTTACTTCTATATTATACGTATATTAAAATATAGACGTATACGATATATATATAGAAGTCGAGAGCCGACGATAATAGGTTCAGCAATTGGCGGCGAGATGACACTTGGGGCGCGAGTTCTTTTAGAAAAAAGGGCGAGAAATCCGTGAGGTGGTTTATACGTATATATACGTTCACTGACCTGTGAGAGGTTTCGCGAGCCGTGGGCCGGCGGCAGGTTGACACTAGTTCGGTTTTCTGGCCTCAGACGACGGGACGACGAGAAGAAGAGGTGAAGAGCAGCAGTAGCCGGAGGAATCTTCATGGGACGTTCACTATCATCGCGAGGAGTCTTGAACTAGACTGTGCACGCCACGGGCGACCGAAGAACTCGTTCCTTTCCCTCTTCCTTTTCTTTCAGTGAAGCCGGAGCCGGAGGCGGAGGGACACCCGAAGGTTGCCCTCGGCACTGACCAAACCGAAACGCGTTACAGGACAACGCGACATCGCGGTTATCTCCTCGTTCCAGGTACGCATTAAAAATCTAGTTTCGAGGATCGCCTGACGGATCGCGTCCTCCGGCGAGCACGATCGATCACTCGAAGAGAGACGGTCCGTCGATCCGCGCTGCCACCACTGAATTCTCGATGGCCGATTAACGGACGAACACCGATTATTATCCTTGGTATCTATTGTTATTGTTCCCTTTTATTATTATTGTTGTCGTTGTCGTTCTTGTTGTTGTTAGTGTTGTTACGTTCGCGTTGTAGGATCGATCGAAACGTACTGAGAGAGCCGGTCGGCGCGAAAGGAAATACTTCCATACACGAGGCGCATGTATTATTCAATGTGTAACGCGAAAATACGTCTAAGCGTACGCGCGTGCATACGTTTATATAATACCGAGAGAAAAGCAGATTGCGGTGAATGGATGCGCGGTTTTTTTCTTCGCCTCTCAATCACGTTCTACGCTGCGCGCGTTCCCGTCGGTCTCGAATCGAGGACTAGTCTGTTTAGAGGAGTTGCGAGGTTTAAAATGATTTAGGAAGAGTTGAAGATGTTGTAGTTAGTTTGTTTTTAATTCAGGAATGGAATTAAGAAGTATTGAGCGTTTTAGGATCATAAATATTGAGATAGGATGAAGAATGTTTAATACCAGAAATAGATATTGAATTTAATTCGAAGTACGAGAGACACGAGTAATAGAAAATGATCATGCGAAATATTACTTCAGAGGAATTAGAATATATTATAATTCACAGCATTTGCAAGATTAAAAACGATTTAGAAAGAATTACTAGAAATCGAATTTCATTCTTCCTGAAGAAGAAACATAATAAAACATGATCATGGAAGATATTGTATTAGGAACATTGAGATAAAATGAATTAGAAATATATTATAATTCACAGCATTTGCGAGATTAAAAACGATTTAGAAAGAATTACTAGAAAATTGAATTTCATTCTTCCTGAAGAAGAAACATAATAAAACATGATCATGGAAGATATTGTATTAGGAACATTGAGATAAGATGAATTAAAAATATATTAGAATTCACAGCATTTGCAAGATTAAAAACGATTTAGAAAGAATTACTAGAAATCGAATTTCATTCTTCCTGAAGAAGAAACATAATAAAACATGATCATGGAAGATATTGTATTAGGAACATTGAGATAAGATGATATTTAATTCCAGAAATAGATGTCGAATTTAATTCTTTTTGAGTACGAAAGACAAGTAATAGAAAATGATCATGCAACATACAATATTACATCAGAGGAATTAGAATATATTATAATTCACAGCATTTGCGAGATTAAAAACGATTTAGAAAGAATTACTAGAAATTGAGTTTCATTCTTTCTAAACAAGAAATATAATAAAACATGCAAGATACTGTATTAAAAACATTGAGATTTTATGATTCCTTTATAGGACTTTCAAGATTAAAAATGATTTAACATTAGAAAAAATTAATAAGTATAGAATCTCATTGGTTCTAAACGAAAAAGTACAACTTCCTACAATCACAAATAATTATAGTAAAATTCTGCTTCATCTAAATGCTTCAATTACCATTAAAAAAATTAAGAAAAATCGAATCTCATTGGTTCTAAGCAAAAAAGTATAACTTCCTACAATCACAAATAATTGTAGTAAAATTCTGCTTCATCTAAACGAATTCTAATTCCAATCAGAACGTATTCCACGATTAATGTACGTATGGTTTTCGAACATTTTTGCTACAACACAAATTTCCTCACATTTCTGCTCATTTTCTAGTGAAACTCGGCAGCCCGATGGAATTGGCCGCGTTCTCCGTTACATCACGTTTCATTTAACTATACTGCGACGTTGCACAAAACGTATGAAACAGTTTCAATTGCGTAGTCATCGAGTACGTATCGTTCACTCAAATTTTTCTCCGCCGACTTCTCCGCGCCAGGCCGAGTGCAATTGAAACTAGACTCGCTCGATTTGCTCCGGTGAACTGAAATACGCGTAAAAGCCTCTCCGCGCCAGGTAGTTTACGCACCTCACCGGTTTTGACATTTTATTCTAGCTAAGGCAAGGCAATATACTGAGCCTGTATCGTGTATACATATATACATACATGTAACAGAGTGTATAACTTTCCCTGCGATCCCCTACTTCCTTACAAAGTTGCACATGCGAACAGGGTAGCAGATAAAGGATTAAAACTTGAATTTAACTCAACACTAATTGGCAATTGTTGACTCTGCACATTATTTCAATTCCACTTCATATAAAATAATAGAATCGAGTCTCTGACTATAGAGAAAACAAAGCACAACTTTCTCCACAATTCCTTACATAAAATATGTGTGCTTTGTAATATTATAAAATATCGTATATCTATAATAAAATTCATATAAAATTGTAAATATCCTGAAGCCATGTTTGATCATCTGATTGGACGTCATAGAGCATCATAAAACGTTGTAGCTCCGTAATACAATTCGCAATCAATCTGAAAGGCTACAACATGAATTAAATATCGTAAAGCCGGGTTTGATCACCTGGCCGGACCAAGAATCATCCTCGTTCCCGTACAATTGTGCGGGGACTCTCTTCCTTTTGGCGAACGGTGCACCGGCCCGGCCTCTCATCGTTCTCGTTTTTTTTACCCACTCACGGCGGTCCCTCCCCGCGCGGTTCTCGCCTCGCAGCCCGCCGGCTTAATCGTTATATCCCGCAGGTTACTTATCACTTTTTATTTGAAAATGCACGCGGCTATTTTTAAACCTGGCCATTCTTCTTCTTCCTCCTCCCGGCGGTCTTGTTTCTTTTGCGGCTCGTCTTTCTTCTTGCGCCGCGCGCTCCATCGCCCCTTCCTCGCTCCGGCCGACAACAAGCAAAAATACTTACCGTAATCCTCCTCCTGCATATATTTTAAGTTAGAATTCAGATAGTTCAAGAAAGACAGGTTTAGCCAGTTTCTCTCTTGGTAATCAATGTGGATTCATTATTAGATGTTATTATATGTTATTATTATTTTATTTTGTACAATAAATGTAATTTATATTATATTATTTAAGTGATAAAAATTCTGTTACTATGCATTTTCCATTCTGCACAATAAATATAATTTAAGTTATTTGAGTTACATATAAGGTACCTGAATTTTTCTTCTGAAGAAATGGGAAGTTAGAGGAATTAAAACAAAAATTATTATTATAGTCTTTCAGACGTTGGAATGCGTCAGGAAGCTTTCATAGGAAAATTAAAAGGATAGGATCATTTATTGAGTAGAATAAGCATGTTTGAATAGAACGAAGAACATTTTCAATGATTTCTGTAATAATGAAGTTTATGGCTACGTTAACATCCTATTTCATTAGGTATTCTTGACTTTCCAGTAGCGTAAAAACAAAGATAATGATCCATAGCAAGATAGTCGTGACATTGGAAGTATTCATGAACGTAAACAATCGAGACAATGATCTGTAGTGAGATCCGTTCTAATGAGGTGCGATCAAGTGTACCTGGGAAAAATTGAAAGTCGATTTTTTTCATAAACAAAGTCTCTTGTGAAGATATTGTATTTTATATTTACAACTTATTTTTTTAACTTATTATTTCCTTTCCATTTGTACTTTTGTACCAAAATTATAATTACTGAACACCCTATATAAGTGAAGCGTATTCTGTTATCTATTGTTATATACATGTATCTTTCATTCTATACCAGCTTCTCCCAGAAAAAAGATCTTTTCCTATTTTTTAATAGATATAAATAATACCTTATAGATATAATACACACGTTTTAAATAGTATTAACTTTATTATAAAAAAACTAATAGAATAATAGTATAAAATAGATACTATACATATATACAAATGTACAAAACAAACACTATACGAATAAAACGTCTGTGTGTCATATAAATTGTATTGTATTCCAATCAGTTTTTGTTGTTTTCGGCATTTCTCTAATTCACCAACATCTCAATTAAGTTTTCCTGAAATTAAAACTGATTAATAACTAAAGTTCATTTCGCGGCTCACATTTTAGGAACGATATTAATTCAGTCAATTGTATTTGACTTACTTGTCTTGCTTTTGGTATAAATTACTTCTTTAACATCTTCTCACTGGGTTCAATAATAAGAACAAGTATTCAACACTAATGTTTGTTAATTTTCCGAAATCCTCTTTAATTTTCAACATCAGGTTTGCAGTGATTTCCATCGGCGTCCGATTTCTTGTGGCTCTATGGCTTTAATAAATATATTAATTGATTATATTGTATTTTATTCAAACAGTGACTTACTTGTCTTGTTTTGGTGCAAATTACTCTTTGAATACAATTTTTGCTTCAATACTGAAAGCGAGTCATCCATCATTAAAATTTGCTGATTTTGTAAGACCCTCCAATAGTAAGTCTGTTCCCTTGACGAATACTTTTCATAAATGAGTTCATGCATTTCTGTGACTTCTTTTTATACCTTTCAATATTCAGATTTTATTTTGCAAGTATAATTATGTTCCTTTTTTACACTGTTCATAAAAAAATAAGTTTTGAAGTGAAGTCCTCCAGATTCTAATCCACTTTGGTAAAGTCCTGCAAAGAATACAATTTTATTATGCAAAATAAAACATAAACTTATTTCTAAGACTTATATAATACTTCTATAATCATTCTGTACATTTTGGTTTCTTATAAATATCGTCTAAATTTTTTGAATTTCTCATTTTTTTTGTAAGTACACCAAATCCAGTCGATAAATTAGAAATTAATTTTGCCGCCATAACCGGTTTCAGACAAAAACCTCATAGACAGATGATACATTCACAAACTAATAGATTAAGAATTATATACAAATGACGCATATATTTACATAATAATTACCAAAAATCACTGTTGAATGAACAAATTTGTAGTAACTTGTATTAAACACTCATTACAGATGTGCTTACGATCCTCATCTGTTCAGTAAATGTCGATAACAGAAGTTACACGCGATCTCATTGACAGGCGTGAACATTCGCAACGAAGAACGTAAACATGCTTCCTCCCTCAAGCCCAAAATCTATTATATCGGTCAATACGAGAAGTCTATCAATGGCCGTCTAGATGTCGGTACTCCTGCGAATGCGCACTTAGCCTTCCCACTTAGGACGCCATGTTGAATTCGCGGAGTCGCGCAGGTGCCGTTCCCCAATTAGAAAGAGTGTCCCTGTCGCGGTTTGTCTGGCATGTGGAGGGGCAGAAATTCTAATGACTGCCGTCAGTCCCGTCGTCAGTCTGGCATCTCTGTCGTCGGTTACTGCATGCAGTTGCGTCTTGGACGCATCGTGTCGTGTTGTGTCGCAATAACGTCTCGTTCAGTCCGAAGCCAGTCGTCGTCGAACGCTTATACCGGATAAAGTGAGAGAGAACCAGTGCCAATCGAATCCAGTTCCCCGAGTTAACCTGTCGGTGTCTGGGCCGCCTGGTGTCATGTAAAAACCGCGTGTGCCCATCGAATTACGTCGGACTCGGACGATTTCGACCGAAGAAAGTACATACATACATACATATACGTGTATATATACGTAGGAGACAGTTTCGGACAGGCCTCCCCGGTTTCTCCTCGCGTTTCGCGTTGCCCATTTATCGTTTCTCTAACGGGAACGTGCCAAGTGCCGCGGGATATGCGTTAGACCGCGAGTCAGACTCCGTCGGAGATTTCGAAGAAAGTGCGAGAGCATACGTTGTTCGGCGATGGATTAGGAATAAGGGCAACGTGTTCCGTCTCCCAGTCCACACTCAGGTGAGTCCACTAGTCCCGTAGGTACGCACATATGCTCGGCTGGTTATATACATCGATACTTAGCGTCTTTTTATAGATAACCTGTGTTTTATGCAGCCGAAGTCAATATAAGAGTTTTACTCGAAAATAACCTGCTGTTTATTAATAAGAAGTTTTTACAGAATTCATGCGGTTTAGATCATAACCTCGCACCGATGCAGTGACATATGTATAATAATTCTTATAATGGACTTGCAGACATTTCACTGAATGTAATTGAATGTTTACTAAAGTTTTGAGGGAATAAGTATGACATAAAATACAATATTTGTCTGGAGTATCTTTTAATGAAATTAAAGAAGAAATTGTTATTTCGTCGAATGCAACGTGATGTTTATTCATATCGTCTTGAGAGAGTGATTAATATTCTGTTGAAATATCATAACGTGGCTGATGTAATTGAATGATCTAAATACAAAATTCATGCAGTATGTAGTAATGCAGTCCACGAATTGGCCATTAGATGAATTAGTCAAGTAGAAAATTCTCATATATCAGATATCTGTTAATGGAATAAAAGAAGGATTAGTTATTTTAAGGAAAATCTTTATTTCGTCGAAAGTAGAATGTTTATTAACGTCTGGAGAGAATGAATGCAATTCTTTTACATTATCAGAATCGAATTCAGTGAACCAAATATACAATTCACGTAGAATTTTTTTTCAGTTAAAAAGGTCTTTCGAACTGAAAATAAACTGATGTTTACTGAAGCCGTGAACGAATGAATACGATTGTTTTAAAATATAAGAATATAATTCAGTGAGCTATATACAAGTTTCTGTATATTTCAACGAAATGAAAGAATTAATTTCATGGAACCAATGGATGTTTACTGAGAAGTCTTGAGAGGATGAATTCAATGTTGACTGGAATGTATACAACATTTCTGTAGAATCTTTCGCTATGTAAAATCAATTTAAAATTGCTACATCTTATACACAAGTATTATAAAGATATTCAGGTTTAATGAAACTAATGCAACCGGTTTTCATATATTCACCGGCCTTTAATATAATAAAATTGCTGCAATGCTTGGAATTGCTACATCCTAAGCATAATTATTAAAAGAGGTATTCAAGATCAATTAAATAAATTCAATTGACTGAAAATATAAAAATTGCGATTCTGAAATTGTTACACGACTTCGAATGGAAGTTAATTTAAAATTCCTGAAGAGAGGATTAAAAAAAGATGGGAATATACATTTCCTTGTTACGAAACAGTCTCGGCTTTCTGCTTGTTTTTTCTTAAAGAATTCATGGTCACTCCGTGTGCTTGTATAACGCGAATCTATGAAGTTACAACGTAACTGGTGATACTGCAGATATTAGAACAACAATTTTTCCCCGATTCATTCAAGAGACAAAATCAGTGATTTAGCGTTTGATATCGGATTTACAAGCGACATAACTGGCTCTGTAATTTGTCGATGTAATCTGTTATTTAATCGATCCCACCGCCCGCCAGTTTGTTTATCGATCTAAATGCAACTGTTCACGAATGTACATACGTGCACGTATGTAGACGGTCTACATATACTTTCCTATCGAATTACGTGGCCCGGCGTTCGTTCACTCGCGTTTTATGATTATGCAATCAGTTGGTAGTTACCGGAGGAAAGGATGGCTCGGTCTGAATCACGAATACATTTACTTTTCTTCACAATTCACCAAGTGCAGAATTAAATAATGCAGATAAATAATTTTCAAGTGTATGAACAAAGTAATAGTATGACGAAACATTTTTTACTGTTTCTTTTTTACTTTTCTAAGTATCGGGAATCTATTCCTTACCATTTATTAACATCCCATATATCGGTATTTATGTAATAGTCCAGTATTATGATTTATGTAAATGTTGCTAGAATTTATGAAATACCCTTAAGTCTTAGCAGTATTACTGATTATTAATAAACGTCGTAAGTCGACCTCTCATGTCAGACAACGAGTTACATTAATACCAACACTAGGCACGGTGTGTATGTACACAAACTGAATGAATAATAACGAAGTATACTGGGAATTTCAGTGAAAGGTCTTCTGACGTTTATTGAATTTTTTATTTGACGAACGAACTCATGGAATTAATGTATCATTGTCCTTTAAAAAATTTGAATACAGTTTCTCAGAACTAGAAATCATTGACACGATTATTAATGAATTATACCATGTAACTGAATAAATAATGTTAAAGAATGAATAACACAAATTTTAGAAACAGTTGTATATTTCTAAATGTATAAGTATTAAATAGTAGACTTTGTGTCTTAAACGTGACTATTTTAATCATTTATGGAAGAAATTAAAGAAACTTTACTATGTAATAGTCAATGAATATATAACAGTAAACAAAAAATGACTAACACAAATGTAACTGAATAAATAATGTAAAAGAATGAATAACACAAATTTCAGAAACAGATGTATATTTCTAAATGCATAAATACTAAATAGTAGACTTTCGGTCTTAAACGTGACTATTTTAATCATTCATGAAACAAGTAAATGAAACTTTATTATGTAACAATCAATGAGTATATAACAGTAAAGAAAAAATGACTAACGCAAATGTCACTGAATAAATAATGTAAAAGAATGAATAACACAAATTTCAGAAACAGATGTATATTTCTAAATGCATAAATACTAAATAGTAGACTTTCGGTCTTAAACGTGACTATTTTAATCATTCATGAAACAAGTAAATGAAACTTTACTATGTAACAATCAATGAGTATATAACAGTAAAGAAAAAATGACTAACGCAAATGTCACTGAATAAATAATGTAAAAGAATGAATAACACAAATTTCAGAAACAGATGTATATTTCTAAATGCATAAATACTAAATAGTAGACTTTCGGTCTTAAACGTGACTATTTTAATCATTCATGAAACAAGTAAATGAAACTTTACTATGTAACAATCAATGAGTATATAACAGTAAAGAAAAAATGACTAACGCAAATGTCACTGAATAAATAATGTAAAAGAATGAATAACACAAATTTCAGAAACAGATGTATATTTCTAAATGCATAAATACTAAATAGTAGACTTTCGGTCTTAAACGTGACTATTTTAATCATTCATGAAACAAGTAAATGAAACTTTACTATGTAACAATCAATGAGTATATAACAGTAAAGAAAAAATGACTAACGCAAATGTCACTGAATAAATAATGTAAAAGAATGAATAACACAAATTTCAGAAACAGATGTATATTTCTAAATGCATAAATACTAAATAGTAGACTTTCGGTCTTAAACGTGACTATTTTAATCATTCATGAAACAAGTAAATGAAACTTTACTATGTAACAATCAATGAGTATATAACAGTAAAGAAAAAATGACTAACGCAAATGTCACTGAATAAATAATGTAAAAGAATGAATAACACAAATTTCAGAAACAGATGTATATTTCTAAATGCATAAATACTAAATAGTAGACTTTCGGTCTTAAACGTGACTATTTTAATCATTCATGAAACAAGTAAATGAAACTTTACTATGTAACAATCAATGAGTATATAACAGTAAAGAAAAAATGACTAACGCAAATGTCACTGAATAAATAATGTAAAAGAATGAATAACACAAATTTCAGAAACAGATGTATATTTCTAAATGCATAAATACTAAATAGTAGACTTTCGGTCTTAAACGTGACTATTTTAATCATTCATGAAACAAGTAAATGAAACTTTACTATGTAACAATCAATGAGTATATAACAGTAAAGAAAAAATGACTAACGCAAATGTCACTGAATAAATAATGTAAAAGAATGAATAACACAAATTTCAGAAACAGATGTATATTTCTAAATGCATAAATACTAAATAGTAGACTTTCGGTCTTAAACGTGACTATTTTAATCATTCATGAAACAAGTAAATGAAACTTTACTATGTAACAATCAATGAGTATATAACAGTAAAGAAAAAATGACTAACGCAAATGTCACTGAATAAATAATGTAAAAGAATGAATAACACAAATTTCAGAAACAGATGTATATTTCTAAATGCATAAATACTAAATAGTAGACTTTCGGTCTTAAACGTGACTATTTTAATCATTCATGAAACAAGTAAATGAAACTTTACTATGTAACAATCAATGAGTATATAACAGTAAACAAAAAATGACTAACGCAAATGCAAATCTGAATGCATAAATGTATTGGTATTACACAACAAGTTCTATTTCCGTGAATATGGATTAATAAATAATGAATATCTTAACACTGCATTTCATATCACTCGCATATCACTGCATATCAATCGGTGTCAAAACGTCTTGACATTTTCGCCTAAAATTATAATTTATAATATATTATCATTAATTTAATATTAATATAAGTGGTAATATATTACCATTAGTTCTTTTTATGTTCAGACAGCCTTAAATACCCGAGTCGAAATTCGTGGACTGAAAAAGAGCTGAAACACCTGAAAAAGAATTGGAAAAGTATTGCATGCACTGAATACCAAAGAGAACTGACCACACTGAATATCCCTACTGCTGAATTTTAGAAGATTTCTAATAGAACCGATAGATAGAAGTTGGACGAGGCTAAAAAGATCGTCTGTGATTACAGGAGAAACAAAGGAAACCGTAACAATGCCGATGGAATTTCTGGACCGACTCCCGATCCCGAATCTGCGGGTGTACACGGCCGTCAGCTTCGCCGTGCTCTCCTGCTCGGTGTACTACGCCGTCCTGATCATCAAGGACCCGGCGTGGAAGAGTAATCACACGTACGTCGGGAATCCGCTCGACCCCTGGGAGAACGAGCCGTCCGAACCGCGGAACTTCGTGGTTCACCTAAAAGAACTGTTCCAATGCATGCTCGACGAGCCCATCTGCATCTGGGTGAGTGACACAGTACACGTAAAGGTACCTCAAACGATTTCAGTTTCACTTGCACGTGGCAACCACAATCGTTTGAGGTATCTATACAATCTTATTATTTATTGAATCTTTGTAGTACTTACGTAGGGACCGCTTACGTAGAAGACTTAAGCGTAGAACTTCTGCCAAAGTCAGGAGTCAAAGGCTTGCGTTAAATAAATAGTATATGAACAAGTTGGAACGGGACACGTGGTCCCAGCGTGGCACGCTTAGCCTGCCCTGAGGTCAACCGATATCGACCATAATCTACCACCGCATCGGCGAAGCTGTAACTGTAACTGGTGAATTTCCTCCTTTCGACTGGTGAACTTTCTCCTTTCTCTTGCCTCACGATCAATGCTCCCAGAGTTAAGAGAACTGTCTTCTGTAACGGCATACATATTTGTACGGCTGGTGCCGTTTCCAGTTTCGCTAGGTCAGCCATTCCTAACGGGGCTCACGTCTCGTAGGATGACAACTTGATTTATGAGGGAGAAATTCGGGAATGAGTTATAGTTGTATTTGTTAATTCGGGATTAGGTCGAAGAATGCGACTCGGGTTTTATTAATTCGGTATCAGAATTGTTTAGATTCTTCTTTAAAATGTTTAAATCAGTTTATATAATTCATTAATTATTTTTACAAGGACTAATAATTATTTAAGTCATTTGTAATACAATAAACAGTCAGCTGTTATGTAATTAGAATTCTTATGAAGATCTGAACATGTCTTAATCCTTTCAGTCTAAGTTTCTAAGTAAAACAATTTACTTAAAGCCAGTTACAATGCAATGAATAGTAACTTAATACAGTACGTCTTCCTTGTACTTATTAATTCTGGATTTATCAGTCGAAGAATAGGAATTCGGTTTTATTAATTCCGTATCAGAATTTTTTAGATTCTTCTTTAAAATGTATCAATCAGTTTATTTAATTCATTAATTATTACTACAAGGACTAATAATTATTTAAATCATTTGTAATACAGTAAACAGTCGACTGTTATGTAACTAGAATTCTTATAAATATCTGAAAATGTCTTAATCCTTTCAGTCCTAAGTAAAACCATTTACTTAAAGCCTGCTTAAAGCCAGTTACAGTGGGATGAATAGTACGTCTTCCTTTCTCTTCTCTTGCCTCTTCTACCTCTTTATTTTTTATTTTCCTGCAGTTTCTTTCTATCTTTTTCCTTTCATCTTGCACTCTTTTGTTCTTTTACTCTCTTTACAAATTGATTGTAGTCCTTTTTATCTTTAATCTAGTACAAAAGATATTATTGCTCTTCTCTTGCTGCTATCTTTCATTCTTTTGATTCCTGTTCTCAATAACAAATTCTCTTTTTCTTGTCTCTCTGAACTCCTGCCATACAATTCCTTGAATGAATGAATAATAGTGAAGCTTCGCTCTTATTGCTGACAAGTAAACTTCTTTATGGAAAACGATTATGGTATCAGTTTGAAAGCTTGTGTTTTACATAAACATATATTATTACCATAACATTATTAACTCTCAATTACTTCTATATAAAATTTTATCATTATCTGGATGTTGAATTTTCTTAGAACTGCATAAAGTCCACTGTCTCCTGATAAGATATAGCAATCGCAGTTTATGCTTGAAAAACGACTAGCCAACTGTTATACATATGTACATAGAGACTGGTCTATGGCATCGCGTTATTCCACTCGCGATTGCGTTCTCCCGCGGCTTGTTATAAATAGACTGCGGATTTTTATGCAAAACAAAACTTGTACGGTATCAATTTGAAACATGAAACCCAGCAAGGATTTTCTTTATACCATTAAAGATGCATGATATGCATTTTCCTGTTGTTGTTGTATAGACTTTTGCACGTTACATGCAGTTCTCACGCTTTTTCCATATCTGGATTTCTCATGCGTGTATGAAGTGCACAGGTTGGTTATTAACGTCGAGGAAGAAGAAGAGTTAAGTGATGAGGCAAATATTACATAGAGTAATATTGATTAATTATATGTCGTATCAGAATTAGAAGTTATTACTCTATTAATACAGTCCTTGCAAAATTTATTCATTCATTGCACGAATNTCCTGTTGTTGTTGTATAGACTTTTGCACGTTACATGCAGTTCTCACGCTTTTTCCATATCTGGATTTCTCATGCGTGTATGAAGTGCACAGGTTGGTTATTAACGTCGAGGAAGAAGAAGAGTTAAGTGATGAGGCAAATATTACATAGAGTAATATTGATTAATTATATGTCGTATCAGAATTAGAAGTTATTTCTCTATTAATACAGTCCTCTCAAAATTTATTCATTCATTGCACGAATTTAATTACTTCAGGTGTTTTCTTCTGAAGTTCTTCAGCTTCGGTGATAGTGTACGAAGATATAATATGAAGAGTTGATGAAACAAATATTACACATAAAATAATATTGATTCATTATATAATGTCATATCAGAATTAGAAGTTATTACTGTATTAATACAGTCCTTGGAAAATTTATTCATTCATTGCACGAATTTAATTACTTCAGGTGTTTTCTTCTGCAGTTCTTCAGCTTCGGTGATAGTATATGAAGATATAATATGAAGAGTTGATGAAACAAATATTACATAGAATAATATTGATTAATTATGTAATTTCATATCAGAGTTAGAAGTTATTACTCTATTAATACAGTCCTTGCAAAATTTATTCATTCATTGTACGAATTTAATTACTTCAGGTGTTTTCTTCTGTAGTTCTCCAGCTTCGTTAATAGTATGCCCGTAGAGCAGTTATTAAGCAATTAACAGTAATTAAGTTCGGTTCGTTTTACAGTATCTTTTAATTGATAGACAAGTAGTTAACTAGTTGCAAGTGGATGCACTTTCAAATGATAAGCGATACGTCATGGTCATTTTATTGTTCCGTAAACGCTGTTGTGTAACAATACGTATGTAATTAATATCGCGAGTAACCGTCTCCAGTAAATATGCAGTTTGCGGAAAATTTTGCAGAACATTGCAGCATTAGTGCGTAATTTATTCTCTTCTAAAGAAAAGATAGTGAGTACTGATAAGTTCTGTTTCTCAGACTTTTGCAAGGATGTGTGTATATATTATATGTATACATACATTTGTTACTATGTATTTAATACTATATACATTTGTTATTATGTATCTAATATTATATAAATACATTTGTTATTATTCATCTAATATTATATACATACAATTGTTACTATGAATCTAATATTATATACATACATTTGTTATTATTCATCTAATATTATATACATACATTTGTTATTATTCATCTAATATTATATACATACATATATTTAAAGATCTTCTGAAAAATATTTTGTATGCACTACAAATCATGTTAAAAGACGAACTCTGCAAGAATTTTGTTCTCAGTGTCAATTTGTTCTAAATTCTTGACGTCACTAATGTTTCCTGCTTGCAATTGTGTATTTTACATTTTGCACATAATAGTTAATATTAAAACGTATCCAAACATGTTAGTCTCAGAACTTTAAAGTGACCTCTGGTTCTTAGGAATTTTTAAATTAACACTAGAACTTCTAAGATTTTTTGTACATGCATTTCTGCATTCGAAATCAGTTCTTCTGACTAGTTTGAGAGTTTTATTATTAACTATACTTACTAACTCCACTGGTATGATTTTTATCAGCGACGAGAAGCTACAGATGTTTCAGTCAAAAATTCAGAAATTTGCATAAAAAATATTTTTCTTATAAATGAAGGAACCTGTAATATAAAAAGTATTTTTCTTATAAATGAAGGAACTCTGTATAGAGTAAATTTGTAATTGTTAAATGTAGAATTGTATTATTTCTGTGATGTATCGCGAGGGTGCAACTTTCTGAATTTCTTCCTCGAATTGAATAACCAAACTAAGCCCGTTAAGGAACAAATCGCCGAATCTACGGCTGCGAAACTAAAATTAGCCGACCACTTTTTCGACGTTCTGGCAGTCGCTAACTCGACTTCCTGACTGGCTTGCCAAATAGGAAATTAGGAACGACCTGGCTCGTTCAAGGCTACAGCTGATCGATAAACAAACTAAAATAAAAGACAGTGAAAAAAATAAAAGAATAAATTAACTTCTTTGTATCTCGCTGTTATAAAAAAAATGTAAATCGACTCGTTTGTTACTAGCATTCACTGACTTTATCAATGGAAACTTTCTATGCATTTATCAGAAGATAATACTGATGTATGTCACTCTTTTATCAAATTTTCTTTCTAGTTAATATCAACCATAAATCACGTCATGAACGTAAGTGCAGCTCTCCTTATCTCTTCTTCTGAAGAATGTTTCACTACAATATAACAAAAATTCTAAACTCGCAGCATGAAATAGGTAGTTAATATCTCACCTTTTCTAGTTAAACAGAAACTAACTGGAAGACGAACCTGTTCAAAGAATCGTTTGGAAATAATAGAAGATTCTAAACTGAAAAGCGTGAAATATGTAGTTAATATATCATCTTTTCTAGTCAAACAGAAAGTAACTAACGGGAGAGCAACCATGTTCAAAGAATCGTTTAGAGAAAGTACTACTTTCTTAACACCTCTTTCACTTATATTTCTAACATTGTACCGTCACGTTTGTAAATACCGTGACCATATTTTTTGTAAACTAACACCTCTTTCACTCACATTTCTAAAGTTACGCCTCACGTTTGCAAACACGACCTCCATATTTTTCTGAACAAAATGAAGGACAAATTGGGTAAAGTAAATCCCAATTTCCGGTCACGTTATTTGTACCTACCGATTTGTATTTCTAAAAAATATGATCTCAAATGTTGTATGAAGAGGTTAGAATAATGATTTACAGCCTCTTGCCCTGTAAAACGACGTGCTCTGCTTTGAAACTCTTTAACGTTGTCATCTCATGTCCTGGACCATTTTTTTTTAGGAAAGAGTTGATGCTGGCTGGGGCAAAACAACCAGAGCTCCAAATATGCTCTGTTTGCAATCTGTCTTCATAATTCTGCATCCTCAGCATTCTGTCTAGTTGCTAAATAAATTGATAACGACTATTAATTAGGAGAAAATTGAAGTGGTTCCAATTTTATGGGCCAACCTGTACGACATGAAACATTCTACAAATTACGTGAGATTGGGAATATATTTAGAGAAGAAATATTCGTTTTGCAGACGCTGATCAACATGGCATACTGCGTGCTAATCCTCCTGGGTAAGACGATCCAGAAGCTGGTGTTCGGTGAGCTCCGGGCCTCCGAGAGGCAACACCTGAAGGACAAGTTCTGGAACTTCGTCTTCTACAAATTCATTTTTGTCTTCGGAGTGCTGAACCTCCAGTTCTTGGACGAGGTGATACTCTGGTGGGCTTGGTTCACCGCCCTCGGCTTCCTCAACCTCCTCAGCCAGTTGTGCAAGGATCGATTCGAATACGTAAGTGCAACTCCTACACGATTTATTGCTTCCTCTACGAAAAATTGTTTAGCAATGCAGTGATATAATACAACGTATGCAGTTCCATTGTTGTATATGAGTCGGATTATTATTATTACTTCCTTCGATTTATTGCTTCCTCTAGGAAAAACTGTTTAGCAATGCAGCAATATAATAGATATAACATATGCAGTTGCATTGCTGTACATGAATCTGATCATTGTTATTTTACTATATATTATTATTACTTCCTCCGATTTATTGCTTCCTGNACGTATCGATATGAAATATCGATATTTTCCTCTGTATCGGGCAACCCTAATTATTATTATTACTTCCTTCGATTTATTGCTTCCTCTAGAAAAAATTGTTTAGCAATGCAGCAATATAATAGATATAACATATGCAGTTGCATTGCTGTACATGAATCTGATCATTATTATTTTACTATATATTATTATTACTTCCTCTAGGCAAAATTTTTTAGTAATGCAGCAATATAATATAACATATGCACTCGCATTGCTGTATATAAGTCTGATAATTATTATAATACTTTATTATATATTATGTGATCTACTAGATAATTCAAATAAAAACAGAAAAAAATAATAATATCAGCCATCTAAAATGTGTGATTTGTGCAGTTGTTATTTTGTTTTAATAATATCGTGAAACCTTGGTTCTAAATCGGTCGAATTTATTCCTAGCACTGCTTGTAAATATTCTAGTTAAGTTTAATCTGAATTTATATTTACCAATAATCACGATTGAAAAAGATTTTTCACATATAGAATGATTATCATACGACCTCGTTTCTAAGTCGATTGAACATATTCCTAGCACTACTTGTAATTATTCTAATTAATGTCAATCTCAATTTGAATAATCACGATTGACAAAGTTTTTTCACACATATCAGATCTAATAGTAATTAGTGTTGTTAAATTAGTTTTAAAAATGCATTGGAAAGCGACATTAATTATTACTAGACGTAATACAATGATTATCATGCGACCTTCTTTCTAAGTCGATTGAACATATTCCTAGTACTATTTGTAATTATTCTAGTTAATTTGAATCTCAATTTGAATTTATTAATAATCACGATTGA
>SMSR01013068.1:0-10093 GCA_019453355.1 Ceratina japonica | reverse complement strand
AAACTATGTGCAATATCAATTTATAAAACAAAGATTAAAAACCCATGAGACCCGGCGTGTGTGTATTAGTCTAGACGACACACCGTCACGAATACATCGGGCTCTCGCATAAAAAGACACAAAGCGAAGTTGGCGTCGGAAAATAAGCGTGTACGAAGCATTTAAATCACCAAAGGACTTACACATACGTAATTTAGAATTAATTCTGATTATCCGAGAGTTCGCGTCGATATCCAAAAAAATTACGAACAACCCTGTGAGCGATAACGTTTTGTCAAATATTTCCAAAGCATCGAGAGCGAGCAACCCTCTCGCGACGAGTTTGCACGCGCCTTTCGATTTCTAATCGCTTCTAACGAGCATCGCGCCGTCGCGTAAAATAAGAATACCGAGATTTTTCGTTGTCGCCGAGGGCGAGCGACGAGGAGGGTCGAACGCGCGTGCATCGCGGGGTTAACGCGAAATTGAGGGAACCGTAAAAATAGAGTTTTCGTTTACTCACCGACTGACTCCGGGCGCACGCCAACCAACAGAGTAGTCACTACCAGAAGAGGCACCTGTTTACTCGCGCACATACCACGTTTCTCACACATGACTCACCCCCTCGCGCGGACCACGCGCAACGACCGTAACGCTCGTCGCGTCCAGACTGAAGTTCCAAGTCCGTGGGATCCTCTGTATATCCAACAGCGGCACGAGGATCCCCCACCCTCGACGCGAGTCGAGCAAGGGTGCTCTACCACCCACTCCGCTCTCTCTCTGTTTCGCCCCGAGATGCCCGGTTCATCCCCGCTCGCCGCGTGCTCAACCTTACTGTAAACCCGACAATATGTCCAAAGAGACTGTTGTCGATCGTTTCGACGTACACCTGGTCACCGACGATCTTAATGCTATTCTTATCGTTTTAAAAATAAACAATTTTCAATCGCGAGTACGAGGAAAAAACGATTTCCTAAAATAAAATCTTTCAAGTTTTCATAGCTTTTGCCAATCTAAATTATACCCCGATTAAAGGCCAAACGATTCTATTCGCAGTAAGTATATTATATGAAGATTCATAATGCACAGGTGGGATAGATAAGGTTCGCAACGATTCTAAATTGCTGTCAATAAAAGAATTTTTAATACGTCGACCTAATATTCGAGAAACTAGTTCTAGCTATTTCCGGTGCAACTTTTGCTGAGATCCCGCGACCCAAGTGACAGTTGGGGAATAATAATGGACGTTACGGCGAGCCTATTCCTGTATTTCACATGGAATATTCGAGTGAGCTAAGCTCAATCATGTGCGCAATTAGGGCTGTCCATACGTGACGAGCAAAGCTCAGCTTTCCGTGGAGCAAGAATAAGTACGCAGTGAAATTGGTATACGAGGCCCCGAGCGCGTCCCGTAAGACGAGTCAATTAAATCGATCGTCGAACGAAAACGATTTAATTTTATAACAGTTAATATTTTACGTCAAAAACGTATCGCAACGAAATATTTAATGGGAAAATATACTGCAATGGCGAATCGAAATTATGTTCCATAATTTAGCGCACGGTTATTAAGGGTCCACAATTTATAACGGCTCGTTGAAAATGATAAATTCGCGTAGAACTAGTTTAACAATATTGCTAAATTGTTGATCCCCAGCGTCGGGGGCTGTAAAACATGGACAGCGCGATGTGCACGATTACGTTTAAACTAATTCGTGAAATTCATGGCGATTAAAATCCCGCGCTATTATCAGTAAATTGTTTCCCGAAATTATTTTGTTTAATTCATCAGATGTAACGCGTATACGTACGTGCCACAATAGTTCTACCTGCATTCGTTTCAATATTTTAATATCCTCTGTAAGTTCTACTAATTGGTTCGATAACGAACGTCGCTCGATTCAGAGAAATAGGTAACTCATTGTCAGCGATATTTAATTACCGGAAACGAATTAACGAATTTGGAAGCGTCGAGGCGTACGTTTTAAAAATAAAATCGATACCAATCAATCGCTTAAATAAGACAACCATTTTCCGTGTAACATATTAAATATGGATCGTACATGCACGGATTAATTAAATAGAAAGTACGGCCCGCTTGACCTCGTTACTTAAAGTTTTATCCCCCTTTGACATACCTCGCGCACCGACGGAGAGAATTCTGGCAATGAGCCCGTTCACGGCGTTGCCATAACTAACCACGCATACCGATATTTACGTTCGGATCATTCTTTGATACACAAGAACGAATACGTCTAGTTGGCATCTGTACTTTGATTAATGAAACGACATTTGTGATATCGGTTCCATTTGATAATGGAACATTTTCATTTGTCAATCTTTGTCGAGCGCGCCGCAACCAAGAACAGCCGACTCGTTTGAACGTGAAACGTGAGATGACACGAGCAGGTAT
Organism: Ceratina japonica; assembly: GCA_019453355.1. NCBI lineage: Eukaryota > Metazoa > Arthropoda > Insecta > Hymenoptera > Apidae > Ceratina > Ceratina japonica. Next base: position 7,701 of record SMSR01013068.1, on the reverse strand, counting down.
CGACTAATTAGTAAAAGATAGAGGAAACAGGTCTGATAAAAAATCGATGACGAAAAGACGAGCGAATTTGACGAAGGGGGGAAAGTATTCGGGAGGCTGTTGCGAATCGCAGAGCGCGACCCTTGAAATAATTGTGACGGAAAGTAGGTACGTACTGCTAATCCCGGCTAACAACGATGCATCTCCCTTTAACGTTCGCAACACGGCGCAGCGCTGTGATCAAAGGGAGTTCTGGCCACGTGCGCACGGCTTTGCCCGGCCACGCAGCTCGTGATTCGCTTCGACGTTTTCTCGTATGGGGCCTCGTTATATTTACTTGATATTTGGATTATGAACGAAGAAGCCTCGCATAACCGTACGCGTTCAAATATATCCTAATCCCGTGACACCGTGTTGACACTGACGAGGGGTTGCTTCCTCTAATAGCGTTCGCATCTATATCCGGTGTAACGCCCGCCCGACGCAAACAAAATTATTCCCCTCTGTCAACGTGCTCAGATGACAATTCACGGCCGTATCCAAACACGCACGCAGTTCCCCAATTTTAGCTGAGTTCAACATATTTTTCAACATCTTTTAGATACTCCGTTGAACACAGATTACAGAAGTATTGATTGAAATTATATACGTTCCCCCTTCCAAACGATTATAAAATTGACGAATACGAAATGGCTTTAGCTCAAAACGCTGCAATTTCATACATTTGAATTTACGTGGATCGCGAATTTTTGAATACCACGTGCATAGATTTGTTATGCCTAGGTTCGCACGAGCATCGATTCGGCGGTCGTTGTCACGTCTTTCTGCTTTCCCCAAAGTACTAAAAAGAACATAAGTGTACGAACGTCCAGTAAATTGACACTCGTGCGACCCTAGGCTACATTATTTAAGGTAATTTATTTAACTTGTATCCAATCTGTCTTCATTGATTTTTATACTAATTACATTTCAAAAGTTCAAGTACAAAAAGATCGCCAATATTTTCATTAACATATTCGTTGGGCTCAAACATCTTCTAATATCGATTTAATTCGATTCATGATAATAGACAATAAGAAAAAACATTGTACATGTATATTTCTTTCGACTGAGAAACTATTTCGCGCGCATGGATCTGATAAAATGTGCATGCGACTCGTAGTTCGGTACGTCGATTATTTAATTCGATGTAATCGGTCAATCGTTAATTAAGTTTGAATTACTAAAGTTCGACGATATGGGTTTTATCGATTTCATAAAAACGGGGTGTACGCGAGTCGAGCAATCTGATAAATTAAATAAAAGGTGTCCGGTCGGTTGTTTCGAATTCCGGTAATCCGTTTCCCTTGAATATGCTAACGCATATCAATGAAGAGATTGTTGTCAATTGTCACACGTCGCATGCAATTGTGGTTAACCACGCACGTTCCCGGTTTACCGGTGATTAGCTTCAACCGAGTTAGGTGAGAATTTAACTTCAACGGTGGCGAAGAAGATTTTCGCTTGACACGCAATCGCAATTATTCCACTTTATTACCGCAAATATTCACTGCTAACAATAAAACGAAACCGGTCATTTTCAACGACGCGACTGGACAAACAGTTTTACGTGTCGTCAAAATCGGAGTACGCGCGGCAAATACTTTTAATCACACGAATTTGTACAGTTTTTTCAGACCGTTACTACGTTTCTAAAGAGGATACGGTCAACTTTGACGGTAAATTTTGATAAGAACTCGTGTCCGTGTAACTCGCATCTTTGGTTCGAAAATCTCGGCGAGAGCTCGTCGCGGAAAATTGGAGTGTCACGAAAATATTAGTCGATTAGAACTGATCAAAGTTTCTGATAAAAGACCCGAACGATGGTGCCACGCGATACAGATCGTTCAGAGTTTATTGCGTGCCACCCCGAGCCACTATACGGAAGCCAGAGACCGAACTCGTGAATCTGATACCTCGACTGTATAATTTCCCTCATACGCTGTAAAAAGAGTACAAACTTCTAAAAATAGGTATAACAATTCTAATGCGTGCGACNAAATGGCTTTAGCTCAAAACGCTGCAATTTCATACATTTGAATTTACGTGGATCGCGAATTTTTGAATACCACGTGCATAGATTTGTTATGCCTAGGTTCGCACGAGCATCGATTCGGCGGTCGTTGTCACGTCTTTCTGCTTTCCCCAAAGTACTAAAAAGAACATAAGTGTACGAACGTCCAGTAAATTGACACTCGTGCGACCCTAGGCTACATTATTTAAGGTAATTTATTTAACTTGTATCCAATCTGTCTTCATTGATTTTTATACTAATTACATTTCAAAAGTTCAAGTACAAAAAGATCGCCAATATTTTCATTAACATATTCGTTGGGCTCAAACATCTTCTAATATCGATTTAATTCGATTCATGATAATAGACAATAAGAAAAAACATTGTACATGTATATTTCTTTCGACTGAGAAACTATTTCGCGCGCATGGATCTGATAAAACGTGCATGCGACTCGTAGTTCGGTACGTCGATTATTTAATTCGATGTAATCGGTCAATCGTTAATTAAGTTTGAATTACTAAAGTTCGACGATATGGGTTTTATCGATTTCATAAAAACGGGGTGTACGCGAGTCGAGCAATCTGATAAATTAAATAAAAGGTGTCCGGTCGGTTGTTTCGAATTCCGGTAATCCGTTTCCCTTGAATATGCTAACGCATATCAATGAAGAGATTGTTGTCAATTGTCACACGTCGCATGCAATTGTGGTTAACCACGCACGTTCCCGGTTTACCGGTGATTAGCTTCAACCGAGTTAGGTGAGAATTTAACTTCAACGGTGGCGAAGAAGATTTTCGCTTGACACGCAATCGCAATTATTCCACTTTATTACCGCAAATATTCACTGCTAACAATAAAACGAAACCGGTCATTTTCAACGACGCGACTGGACAAACAGTTTTACGTGTCGTCAAAATCGGAGTACGCGCGGCAAATACTTTTAATCACACGAATTTGTACAGTTTTTTCAGACCGTTACTACGTTTCTAAAGAGGATACGGTCAACTTTGACGGTAAATTTTGATAAGAACTCGTGTCCGTGTAACTCGCATCTTTGGTTCGAAAATCTCGGCGAGAGCTCGTCGCGGAAAATTGGAGTGTCACGAAAATATTAGTCGATTAGAACTGATCAAAGTTTCTGATAAAAGACCCGAACGATGGTGCCACGCGATACAGATCGTTCAGAGTTTATTGCGTGCCACCCCGAGCCACTATACGGAAGCCAGAGACCGAACTCGTGAATCTGATACCTCGACTGTATAATTTCCCTCATACGCTGTAAAAAGAGTACAAACTTCTAAAAATAGGTATAACAATTCTAATGCGTGCGACACAAAAAATATGACAATTTTTTGCAGACGTCTACGACGACGTATCGTGGAATTATGTCGACGCGATCACCCGTACTTCGCGTGTCGTAACGAATATCGACCTTGCTATTGAACGTGTATTTCAACGCCTCGCAACACCCGTGCTCGGCTCCCCTTGGCAATACATAGAACACTCGACTTCAATCGATGCTACGGAGAACGGAATACGTAAGCGCTAATTGAATCCGCGATAACGTTATTAGAGATAACTTTTCCTCCCTGAGAAGTTTTCAATCGCTCCAATCAAGTTTGCGGGATATCAATTTTTCTCGGACAGTGTCAACAGATCGGAGCTACGCGGCGTCGGCGCCGCGCGGTGTCATTAAACATAATTTCGTGAACGCGATCTGATATTCCGTCGTTACTTCGAACGGTTCTTTCCATAATTACGATCGGCCCCGGGCAACACAACGGAAGTTACCGAAGCTAGAAGTCCGTGCAAATGCACGCAACAACGAGGGTTTCGCCGGGATACTTTCGTCAGCCGCGCCGACCCGCTGCTTTCTACGGTTCGTCGGTGTAACTCTCTCGTGATACGAGCCGCTATGTCAATCAGTCCCCTTTTCGAGGCCGGAGTTATTTGGTTCATGGAAAACGAACATTAACGTAGTACCCTTGGAGCTTACCATGGCAATTGGCAATCACGATTCCTTCAGATCGTTGCGTCTTTATTGCCTCTGATTGCATAACCACGCGACGCGACGCGATCCAGGGAAAGGTCTCGGCTGAATAAAACAGAGTAACGTCGAACCCATTAACGTTCCTGATGGCTCTATACGCCGCCGCGGTTATTGCCTAATAAGCATATTTCTCGGCTTTTACCAACGGCTGGTCACACGTCGGAATCGCCTCTCCGAGAAATAATTTAAAACCGTAAACGCGAACGAACGGTCGACGTTCAGAAATAAATTCCAAACTCGCGAGGGAGGCACGACGAAGCGACGGGTTTCGCTTATTCGTTGCTGTTGTAAATGAAAGAGAGAGAGTGAATCGACGACAGGGAAGTGTTATCGGAACAACGAGGGGGAAAAACGGCTGAGCGATCATTCGGCATCAGTCAGAAACGATTCCCGGGAGTTTCTATCCGCTCTTAGTTAGCGAACGAGCCAGACAAATGACAGCTCACCCCTTCGACCCACCCATGACCCTGCTGTGCGACTCGAAAGCTACGTATCCCCGTTCCCCCATACGTCTCCAAGATTTTGTTTCATCCATTTTCATCGGTACTACCTCGTTCGGGGATAACGTTCGTTTAACAAAACTAGCGGCTCCGTCGCGCGAAACCTAATTCCGTTCTTCTTCGAGATACTTACAAAGCGTCGCGTTCGCAATTTTCAGATTCTCCCGTTTCGCACCGGGTCGCGAATATTTGTTTGTCTCAAAATAAAGTTGGGAAGAAGAAACGAAACGGTGGAAGCGGTTCGCTGGAAATCGTATCGAGGAGCACGACCCGCGGAGATGTCACCCCGTCTACGAGTACGGCAACGAACCGACCAAGAACCACCTACTACCCAGCGTTGTTTCGTTGCGAGCGTTGCACCGCGGCGTTCGGCCCGGCGAAAACAGCCGTCGAATAATCGAATCGATAACGATCGCCGCGCAACGACCGGTTGAAAGCTACGGAATTACAATTTCCTAACTCCGACACGAGTGGAAACGGCACCTTTTACCGTTCTTCCAATGCTCTTTCGGGCAACCGTAGTTACCTGCGCAGGTATTACTACCCACTTCGGCCTCGATAGACCGAAAACGGGTCACTGTTTTCTCCTCCTATATTTATACGCGAACACCGGTGTACGGCGTATAATCGCGCCCCGGTGTATCGTGCGCGAAAATATTCCAACGAGTCCTGATTAGTTGCACGCGCTTGTACAATGCCCCCGCAGGAAGGGCTACAGCGATCGCGTACAATCGTTTTGATTCGATTGAAACGCGGTTATTCAACGGTGTGCATACGCCGTCACAGTGGACGCTCGTTCGACTGTTATTCGAACAAAATCAATAATTAACGAATCTAAAACAACATTTTCGCCGCATAATACCGTCGCATCTATAATAATTCGACCAAAAGATTTGTTGGCTCCTCGCTCGTTTTTCGACTATTTTAGTTTTCAACGACTGCGTTTTCGTCGACTGACTCGACTACGGTAGCAGGTATTCGCCCGATTACGTCGATCGCGCATACGATAAGAATTGTATTATACGAGAGGTCGAATAAACGACGCGACGTAAGCTATCGGGGCGTCCAAACACGGCGGGGCTGTTTACGCTCGCGTATGAAAGACTAGGAAGTGTACAAGACGCGTACGTAAATACGTAAGGAGCGCTCGTACGTTCCGCGATATACGCGTCCCAGGATTTCCTGTTTCGTTCCTTCGAACGAACTTGCCCGGGCGAAACTGTCTCTGTTTCTTGATTTCTCAAAGGCACCGATCAACTATGGAAATTTTGTAACTACTACTCGAAGCCAGCCAGAGCAGACATCCGTGCGATTCAGAAGTACGGATTTTATTGGATCCCGTTCGGTAGCTCTATTGGTCCCCCTTACGAAGCGATCGGTGACGTACCCTTTGATGCCATTTACATATTTATACGTACAATGTGCGACGATGCCGATATAATATGGCCGCGTTCATAATACACATAAAACATATAATGCGATGTTAATTCGCTTGGAAGTATCGTTAGATGCAAACGCATTTTGATCAAGCCACTCAATTACCTCTTCGTGTGTGTGTGCGCTCGACTGGCTTTTATTTAATATCGCTAATAATATCGCGTTACAGACGTATACCCCGCTCTGTCCGATTAACGCGTCGGAAACGGTTCAAACGATTATCGACGAGGAAAATAGTGGTTTTTATTGGAGACGACTAAACGGTGGACAGAGCAGAGAGAGTTGCGAACATCCGCGATGTTCACAGGTCCGACCGTTTTGTCGTTTACGTTACGATAGTTTTCAATGGAATTTCGACGAAATAACTCGATAGATATCCGTTCGATCCGGCGAACTTTTCCTAGCGCGCTATTATGATTTTATAGAAAGAAACTTTTAAAGGAAATGCTTTATTCCACTAATAGCGGCGCGTTCCTTTCCGAACGACTCGCGGCGTATCGCATCGAGATGCTCCGCCCGTACCACGGAACGTATACGACTATCCCCGCTGAATTCTAGAAATACTAAAAGTTTAATAGCCTTGCATTTTGCCACGTGCTATCAAAGCTATTCCTCCTCTCGAGCCCGGTTTTATTTTTCATCGCCGAGATTAATTGACCGATAGCTCCTTTTCCTTGAAATTGACCGCGGAAGCGAGCACGAGTCTCCGGCCGCAGTAATTATTTTCGTGTACGAGACACGTGAAGGAGCCGTACTTTCAAGTATTACGAAACGATTAGAATTTCTCGACCATAGAACGGAAACGCACAAATTGAATTTAGACAGAAGTCGAGTCTCGATTAACGCAAATTGTTTCTCTGTACAACCTCGAGAAAAAAGCGTCGGCGAATTCCGCGAGGTCAGACAAAGAAATGGAACGTCTTGAGAAGCGGTGTAGCAATATCGATTGAATATTAGGATCTCGACGGAGGGCGCGAAATCAACGGGCGCACATTAGCCCCTTTGACTTGCTAAACAGGTTAATTTGAATGTTTAAATTCCGAGCCCGTTCAACTCAATTTGCGAGGACTCCGCGTCTGTTTAATTCCTTCCTCGACGCCGCCATCCGACCCCATGCTTACTCGCACCGAGACCACTACCACCGAGCCAGGCCAGCTGGTCCGCTAACTTCCAACACGTTTCAAGCGGCCGATATACGGAAACGTCGGACAGGCCCTCGCACGGATGCTTGAGCAGGCCATGTGCTTCCCGTATCGTTTAACCGGAGACTGTCACCCGTGCTTTATACACTGCGACCTTCCGTTCTCGACGCCCTGTCCCTCTCTCTACCGTATTTCGTCCACCTACTCTAATCATCCGTCCAACGAGAACTCTAATATTTTTTTCCAAGCGCACGTCCTATCGCTAAAAGCGATTAAGAAACTGCACAAGTAGGTAAGGACAGATATAATAAAAGATGTGACAACACTAAATGGAAGTGAACTCAAAAATTTGAGAGGAATTGTAACTTAACGAATAAAGAAGAGTTCATCAATGTGACGATGAATTAAATACTGTTGTGTTCGTAGGAATTTTTAAATCCTTTCCCTAAATGAAGAAAATGCAGCTACGAATAAAAAAATTATTTTTTAATATAGTTTATCCGGGATAGCGCGAACGCAGTCCCGACTACCAAAAAT
>SMSR01013064.1:0-44909 GCA_019453355.1 Ceratina japonica | reverse complement strand
ATTTGAAAAGGCGAACGCGGGCGATAAATAATGAATGAAGTGACGGGGCACTTGAATGGACGAGGGAGCCCGCTAATTCGGAATCGTCACGCCGGGTTCTACGGTTCACGGTTGATTAGCGCCGAATGGGCCGGCCGCGAGCAACCGACGACTGCGTTTAGACATTAATATTATACATAGCTGGTATCGACGAATCGTCAACGGGCCGGATATGACGTGCCGGTATCGGATGCAAATCGAGCGGACGCGGAGATTAATTAATGCCTCAAGCATCGGGTCACTTCGAGCAAACAATGCTGTTTTACCTAGATTCCGGTTACGGCCAAGTTCCGATATGACGGAAACGCGGTTCGACGTGGAGTAATGAGTGGTCGAAGACGCAACACGCTCACCGCGAGATTTTACCACCTCGGCGCGTATTACCGAATTCGTTGGCCCGAACCATTGGCCCTAATTAATGCCGGTCATTAATTGTCCCGTGATCTAAAGTACTCTGGCAGCTGTGCTTCGAGTAATTGCCTCGCTTGGTTAAGTCGCCTTTTTGCCGATTAGTTCCCAAAGTTCCCNGGCGCGTATTACCGAATTCGTTGGCCCGAACCATTGGCCCTAATTAATGCCGGTCATTAATTGTCCCGTGATCTAAAGTACTCTGGCAGCTGTGCTTCGAGTAATTGCCTCGCTTGGTTAAGTCGCCTTTTTGCCGATTAGTTCCCAAAGTTCCCCAAATCGTTTTAGCCAAACGCTTTAATAATATCAAAATTCTAGTTACAAATTACAATAACGATAAAAAATACATATTAATAAAAATAATAAGAATAAAATTCCATAAATGTAATAAATTCAACGCCGATAGCAACGAGAAATTAATGAATTCATTATTGAAATTTTTATAGAATTCGCCGGATACAGGAGAATTCATGCCGCGATCGGTTACCCTTGTCGATTTTGCAAATTTCGTGCACGTTGTTTAAATTTCCTGCACGTTTCAAAGGTTCTATTCAATTAGTACGTTCCGTAGGAACCGCGGATTTTCCACTTCGTTTCTCCTCAGGTTTTTCTTCGCTCGACACGCGGTACGCGATGCGCCAATTGTCCTAATTGAAACCCGGTCCTTTCCCAAATCTGAATTTCTCATTCGGAGCGCGTACCGCCAAATTTCATACCGCCATGCCTTTCTTTCCTCTTTTCCCGTGCCATCCGGCGAAGTCCGATACGAGCGAACCGGAACTTCAAACGCGCAGCAATTTTATTTGATCATCCACATGTATTTTATTATTTCTGGGACGATTAGAATTGAATCATGCACTTCTACTCAGTTTGTTACACGACTTCTAGCCGGCAGTTTGTAGTTCCGCTGCTTTATGGGCTGCCGATTGTGCAATGCGATATGTTGGTTGAACTTACATTTAGCAGCGGAAATCGGAACCGGGCGCATGTTTCAGAAACCTGATAGCTAGATACGGCCAATGTACCAACATATTGGTTTCGAAACGTAATTACATTTCTAATGATACTAATTTATAGTAGAAGACCAGGAGAGAGAACGGCGCGCGGCGAACGTGCAAATTAATGAAATTCTCGAACCAATCACGAAATTATTAGCGTTGTCCCGTTAACAGCTTAACCAACTCCGTCGCCTGTGGTACAAAGCAATGCGCGTTCACTTTCGTTATTGTTTTCCAGGAAAATACTCGGCGCTTTTTGCCGCGCGCGTTGATAACAAATTGTTTAAACGGCTGGACCGAGAGCCTGCTGTTTTCCTGGCAGATTTATTCACAATGCGCTCAACTATCTGTTACGCTGAAAAGTTGTTTCCCGGAATAATGGTCCGGGCGTGGTGACCGGATTATACGTGGAGTATTTTTTAATTTCTCGTCCCGCTCTTCCGGTCCGCGCGCGCCCACGCCAGGGTGGGGAAAGTCGGGTGCAAAAATTATTCCCGCGCCGCGGGTTCCCGCGGAAAAATAAAGCCCGGCCCGATAACTCGTTTCCAATTAACGTCGCTCGGGCCGCCGTTTATTCAGCTCTTCGATTTGCTTATCGTTTGTACAAGCAGATCATTTCAATTTCGGTCACGCGCCCGGGACGCGGTCAGTCGGAATCCGCGTCGATTATAGTATCACTGCGCACCGGCTGCCGGCCGCGCCGATTTAAATTCACCGCGACTATTTCGGGCCCGCGGCTCTCTACCGACTCGTTATTAGATCCGCGCTTTTACCGGACCCGCGTATCGATTTCGCGTTCGTCGCGCGCTTTGACGGAGGAAAAATGGGAGATTAAAGGGAGCCGGGGATGCGAAAAGCCGCGACTTTGAGAACACAAATTTATCCGGTCCCGGAGCGTCGTCCAATTTGATACCCGGGGAGGACACGGTACGTTGGCCGGGGAAACGAGAGTTCGCGCGCAGTTTCGCGCCTCCTGCGAGAAGTTCCAGTCTCCGCGGGATACCGTCTTAAGAAACGAGTCATCGTATCAGAAATTTTGATTCGCTCGTTCCCCAGGCCGGCCCCAGAGATAAATCGTTCTGGTCTAACTTTTCGATCAACGAGTCGGCCACCGGAGAACCCCCAACCAGAACAGACGACATTCGTCTTCGGGAAAACATATTCCAGTTACAATTTTTCTGCCCGCTTTTCCTTTTGTCACAGTAATCGTGTCGATTTTTTCTCGCTTTATAATATATTTATGAATACGAACCGTTTTACACTTCTTTAATGCGAAACTTATCGCGATTATTAAAGAGGTTGAAATTAGCGCTATCGAACCGGCACTTTGCGAGAGGGTCCGGCGACTGCGTGCGCGCAATTTGCAAATGCGATTATGATAACGACGGCGAAACCGGCAACCTGTTTGATTCCATCGACTGGCTCCTTTTTTCTTTCTCCGCGGCGGCGCCCCCGCGTCCTCCTTCCCCCGGCCGCGTCGGCGGATATTGCGTTGATATCACAAAAACTTTTCAGCGAACGACGCCGATATTAAAAGTGACCGATATTTGCCTGCGTCCGCGGCGCGGAAAGCCGGAAGTCCTGGCCCGGCCTGAATCGGCCTAATACCCCGATTGTCCATTCAACGACGAATACGTATATTGCGAAATACCCGCATGCGAATCATTGTGGCGGATTCCCAACGACCGATTGAAAGACCGCATCGCATATAATGCATTGCGACCAAATGAATTTTCATGCCGCCGAACGGATATATGTATAGAGAATTGTCTTTCGGCGTACGAGAAAAAATTTTCTTTCTTCCTGAGCGTCGATGAATCACGCCAAATTGAAGGTTCAATGGGGATATTGTTTTATCGGCTCATCTAATTCGGTGCGCGGATCGCCGGTAATGAATTTCTCTAATAAAAATTTGACAAAATGAAACCACTTGTCCTTCGACATAATTTATGCTTTTATCCTCCAGGACAGAACTGTTCCCTTGCATTTCTTATACAAGGTACGTGCACACATATACTTTAGCGAATCGTTTACAATTTGTTGGAACGAAATCATCGATCGCGGCCTGTCGGCATATATTTGTTTCCCTGTTCGCTCCCTCTTCGTAATACTCTTGTCGTTATTAAATCATTCCGGCGGGGACGAAGCGATCCATAAAAATAAAGCTGGATATATGTATAGGGGATACAACGGGGCGCGGTTACGAGCACACTACATCATCATTGACAACCGTCTTGTAAAAATAAACTGTCCCGTGAGTACCGTCGCGCGGGCGCAATTCATCTCGCGACGCGACGCGTTGACGCCGGCCATCTGTCCTCTCGTCAAGTATTTTTTTCGACGGACCACTATTTTTAACAATTCTACGTCCAATCTCCAATGTACCGCAATCAAAGCGATCGGAGCGAATTGATTGTGAAAAATTGCCAGCCATTGTTAATGAATCCTATTCTTTTAGTTTATGTTATGATGTTTCAGTGATGAAAATAACTTTTATTTGAAGCATCTTTCGAAATAAAAAGAAAATTTTCATTTTTCCCAAATTTTGTCAAGGGGTTCCCTTTCGAAACTAGAAGATGCTTAGGATAGTCTGTGGTACTGCATGTTCATGACACTTGAAATCTCATAAACTCTCTGTCGCTCATGAATCGCAGTGGAAACGGTTGGTCATAGAACAATAGAGATCTCGGGAGCGCAGCCGTTTAAGAAACGCATTGTGGGGACAATCTGTTGCTGGCGCGAGGTCCACGCGAGCGGGCCACGATGATCGCGAGCGTATTCCACTTGCCGAAGTTCGGTTAACGAGAAAATCACGTTACACGTGATATCGCGTTCTGAGAACACTATCTGGAGGGGTTAGCCGTGGTACATTAGCCCGGGTCCCCGCGCAATTAATTAAGTTACAAGCGGTTTAATGGGGATCTAGTTATCTCTTTGATTGGCCCCGCTCTCTCGTTTACCCGCCAGCCGAATTTCTCCGCCGCACTTATTTCCGGTTCCCACGGAAGCGGAGGAGCCGCCGCCCTGGTATCCGCAGCGACTTCGTGAAACAAAGAGACCGCACCGGGAAACTGGGTCGTCTCGGAGATAGAGGGAACTCCGTAAATGATCCCAATTATATTCTTAGTCAACCCGGGGAACTGGCTTTCGGCCCGGCCCCCCCTGCACGCCCCCCTCGCCCGGCCCGTGTTCGCTTCGAGCTGTATTTGCGCGAGGGATCGACCGTTTCTCACGGTAGTCGTCGCCTCTGGGGATGAGCCTTTGTTATTGTTAGTTTTAAGTCCTGATCGACGTTGTTTCGCTCTATCTCTTTGCGCTACGTAGCCGGGGCCCGATGGAGATTGTTCGCAGGCTCGATTGAACTCCGGCTTGCGGCAAATTTAATGATAACAATGGTCTTAGCGGGGGGGAGGGAGCGGCGATAATAAATTCCGATAAAATCAATCCGACCGAGACTTAACCGCCGCGAATTGCAAAGTAAATAAAATATTTAATGAACTATGAGATTGGGGCAAACAGAGATAGATTAGGGAGAAGAGATAGGTAAGAGAACGCTGAGCAAACTGAGACTGTGTACTCGGAGCAGTAGAATGAGGACGGGAAATTTCAGTCGGTAATATGTAAGAGAAGTAAGAGGTAAACTTGTATCAAGACGGTGTTTAGCTAAGGCTCAGCGCAATTGGCTCGCACGGAATTACACCAACGTTATAACGCACGTCGCGTCGCTTAAAAACCTCGCCGTCACACGAATTCCCCGGCGGATCCTGCGACTCTTGAAATTTTAACGCCCGACGCGCAAATTAATAACGCTTTATTAAACGCGTTCGAACGCGCGCTGTTTTTCCCGGTTGTACACCCCCTGTCGGAATAATTATTTCGACCGAATGGACAAGGTGTCGGTCCGCGCGCCGGATTCGTTTAAGAACGTGACATCTCATTAATTACAATGCGTGCGTGCGTGCGTGCGTTCTATTAAAACTGCGTCGAACAGCGCACGCGGCCAACAATTCGGCTAGAAATATCGCGGCCGGAGTTATAACGTCGGACCGGTTTTTCCGCGAGCGAAATTCGCGCGAAAAAGAGGGGACAGGCTTCAGGTTTTGTTCTTTCCGTCTGACGGCTCTTCCGTTTTCCGCTGTTTCCCTGCCCGTTCCGCCGGAGTCGCTAATTAAATACGTTTTACTTTAATACTACAGTAACAAGGTGGACTCTGTTTTTTTTTTTTCTGTTGAGGATTCGTCGTTGACGGAAGAAATACGCGACGAGGACGAGGAGTGCTGAGGGGCGCGCGGGATAGTTCGATACGTGGGTTCGTCACCGAGCCCTGTCAGGGATTTGTGGATCTTGTCGCCGTGCGGTACGCGGCGAACGTGGCGAGATAGCGTAGGAACGCCAGAGGACTGGCCTCCGTATCCACTCTGCACGGCCGCTGTTTATGCCAAACCCCCGGAAGTAAATTGCGCCGTATTATCTGCGGCCCCGCGTATCGCGTTCCGGAACGAATCGGTGGGACGTCATTGATACAATCGTAGGGTTCTAATTTTGAGTGATGAACGAGCCCCGGATTGCGCCCGTGCGGATCAGCCGTGAACGATTTTCATCGTTTCGCCTCTCAGCCGTGTTTCCCTTTTCAACGATGGGAGAGGAGAACGCCGGGCCGGGAGGAATAGAAAAAAGCGGGCGGGTTTATCGGCAGAGATTTGTTCGACGAGATCCGATCGAGCGGCAATTCCGAAGGGTCGCGAATTTATGTCCCATTTTTTCCGGCCCCGCGCTCCTATCAACATAAATTTCAGCCGGCGCTGGCGGATACCGGCTACGAATCATACGGAGATCGACAGACCCTCTCCCCGCGTGCCGCGCGCGCGCTCGAATTAAAAATAATGTAGCTCGTCGCTGGCCCGCGAGACAGATGCCATAAATCAATGCGTCAGAAATATCTCCCCCGATAAACCGTCGCGCGTGCTTATCGCTTCGCCCTCGTACGTACGAGGGAGCGATTTGCGAATCGACTCGAGAATTAAAACAAGCTTGACGTGTTCATTCGTCAGGATTAATCGCCGTCACGGAACCGATCTAAATATCGTAACGAATTTTATTCACCCGAATTCCGCGCTGCATAGCCGACCGTCCAGTAATTATTCTCGAAATTTATCGACGATCGTTTTAACGCTGATTTTATATAATATAAAAAATAAAAAAACGTATTTACGAGATGATTCGTATTCTCCCGGATTTTCAAGTATTCTAGTTTTCGGTTTCCCGCGTTTACCGTGGAACTAAAAGAGGCGAGGAACGGCGGCGCGGGAATAAATTCCCCGTTGATCCGAGCAATTATTTTGCGCGCCGCGCGCGCCGGCCCCTGTTTTTCCGCCGTAAAAAACAGCTCGATCCTGGAAAATAACGTTAGGCGTTTCCTGTTGCCTTCGACCCCTAACCCATCGAGCTGACGCGAACACGCCCCCGTCGAATTTCCTGACAAAGATATCGCTTTTCACCCTCTCCTCTTTTTTTTTTCCACTCGCTCTCACCGGCAAAATAAAAACTTGTTTTTGCACCGGTACGTATCTGTCTGCATCCATGCATGCATGCATCGATATTTCTCGATTCTGTTCCCGTCGCAATGGCTTAAGAACGAGCTTTCGATGTAACGCAGAAAAAGCGAAACGACGCGTTCGATTAAACAACGCGGATTTCACGGCAAATCATTTTTTTTCTCTGATTATTTCGACCGTGAGGCAGCGGGAAATTCATTTGGATAAATTTGGAATTGGTCGGTTTGAAGTCATTGAATTTTGACAATGTTGAAAGGAACGGCGCAACGGTCCATCGGCGGGATTGACGCCCGAAAATTGGTCGCGGGCTTGAATCTCGCCCCGGTTGTAATAACGTTATTCGAGCAGTTTTAACAAAACGCTTTTGCAACAATCGGCGGCGGCGATTATTGTTTCGCGATACGGAAACCCGGCCGAAATTTTGACAGAATTCATTTATACCGAGCGGTAAATTACTCGACTCCGGATAATTCGAATAACTCGGCCGCCCCCACTTTCCCGTTACATTATTGCGTGGGAGGCGCCGCTTTTGCGGGAATGTACATAACGCGTTTACGACGTACACCGGGTTAGCTTTTGTACTGTTTACGCTCCAACGATGAGATACTTTCCCCGCGAGAGATACGCGATTAAAACGTACGCTGGAATTTCCGCCAGTAGTATGGGTCCGGCATTAAGCACACACGGATAAGATCAGCGAATACATCTTCCCTTCAGGATAAGATACCACAAAATTTATTACACCGAAACTAAAAAAACGCCATAAACAGTATAACGCCATGATACGTCAATGTAAAAAATGAAATTACACCCGGAATTCTGTTCTTCTGTTCAATTTTTATTCTCACACGTGATCGTGTAAAATTCTATATGGGAAATCTTTCAAGAGAACGGGCAGAGATTGCGCCTAGGATCTCGTGACAGGCGACGTCAAACCCGGACAGGCTGCGTGGTTATAACTGGTCGAAACACGGGGATCTCGTGGCCGTATCTCCTCAGTTTCGCATCTGCTCTAATAATGTATGTACGCGGCGCACACACACACGTTCGCTTGTCTTCCCTCTTGTGTTTACGCGGCCGCGTCCACTGTCCGTTAATATCGTCGTGATTTACATCCCGCGCGCGACGATACGTCAGCCAACGACCCGTTACATTACTCATTTCTCTTATCGAGTATCGCGAGGAAAAAAGAAAAAAAAGGAAACCGATTCGTTTCGCGTTACGAAAAAGGAGGGCGATTTCTAGCGATCGATTAACCGGCGCAGGGCCGCGTCGGTGTCGGATGTAAACGCAATTAGAGTCGATACGCGTGTAATTAACAGTAAAGGGAAACTGGGCCGGTGACGTTTTGAAGATCCGAGATTAGCCCGCGGTGCCTCGGTGCGTGAACTCCGCTCTGAAATTGAAGCGGTGTTCCGCTGTTCGTTTGACTTGTAAATCGTTGAAAGCACCGCTCGTGTTTCGGGCTTTCGGCCCCCGCCCCGCTTCCCCCCCTTTTTTCCGCGGGTAGGAAACGGCCGCCTCGACAAAACGCCACCGGCTTGTAATAATGAAACGTAACCCGTTCCGCGCGCGCGGCCCAGAAATTTACTCCCACATTTTCTACATTTCGTTCAACGTAGAAATAATTATATTACGTTCGAGCGCAACGTGCGTCGCGTAGCTTGCATTTTTAATTCCTCATTCGAGCTTTCGTGCGATTACGCGACGTTTCAAAGGAGAAATTCCGTTTCCCGTGATATCCGTCCGTTTGATATCGCGTCCCGGCGCCCGGCTCAAAAACTGCCGTAATGTTGAATCCTTTACGCAACGCGGAAATGTTTAAGGACAAACGAGAACCGTCTCTTTGAACGGTGTCTCTCGTCAGGTTTCGAGTACTATTTTGTTTCGCCCGGGCGGTGTAACGGCGCGCCCCGATGAAATAGTACGTTATTACAAGTGTAACGGGCGGGAGGGGGAGTAGATGTTCCAATTCCCTGACGGAATCGGCCGGAGTGGATGGAAAGGGTGTCAGGTGTGTCTCGTCGGACAATTTGGTCACGAGCCTNGATGTAACGGCGCGCCCCGATGAAATAGTACGTTATTACAAGTGTAACGGGCGGGAGGGGGAGAAGATGTTCCAATTCCCTGACGGAATCGTCCGGAGTGAATGGAAAGGGTGTCAGGTGTGTCTCGTCGGACAATTTGGTCACGAGCCTATTATTCGGCTCTTATTCAATCTCATGGTCCGTGCCTGAATAAATCGGCGTCATTTCCTTGTGAATCGCCGCCCCTACGTCTTTCTTTCTCCCCATTTCACGACTGTGTCCCGGCCGTTCTACTTGCAGAATGCACCCGATTCAATTCGAAGTGGCTTCCGAGAGTGGAAGTAGCTCTTCGGGATATATTAAGGACCACCTCGAGCGAGTTGATCGAACTTTCGTCCCCCCCTCTCTCTCTCTCTCTCTCTGTCTCTGTCTCTCTGCCTAAAACGTCAAAGTCGGAGATACAAAGCGAGATTGGCTCGTGAGAATTCGCATCCTCCAAATTAAACGAAACGCGAAACGGCTCCGCGTCGCTGCTAATTTTTGCCCTTTGATCTCGTTAATCGGAATGGAATCGTTGTTCCCTGATTATTCTATGAACGGTAATTTTCACGCAACGGGAACGATCTCAAAACGGTAAACATCGTCGAATTTAAATATAATCCTTCGGTTTTTCGCCGGCTCTCGGTCAGACGGACGTAAAGGTCTTCGGAAGCTGTGCAGCGGTGGGAGAGTGGCGGGTACCCAATTTACCAGTATCTGATATGATGTTCCGGTGAACGGGAATTAGGTTCGGCGAGATCAGCCACAAAAGAGAGGATCCTCTTTTCGTTGGTAACCGCAATTCGGGCGGCGAGGCGCGCGCGAAACTAGAAAACGAATAAAAGTTTCCCGATTCCGAAAACTTTTTACGGGTTCATTTTTACCTGGCCGATAAACGAGATTCGATTCTTAATAACATCGCGCGTTACGCACCGGGCCGCGCGCTGTTACCGCGTATAGGAAATCCCGTGCACTGCCCGAATACCGGAAACGTTTATCTTCGGAACGGGCGTAGAAGCGAAAAGGGGGATGACAGAGTTACAAAAGTGAGTAACCAGATTTCCGAACGTAACGCCGTGAAAGTTAATTGGTAGAACTGGTGTCACGAGGGGCGCCGCGATTTTGACGGTTTATGGTCGGCCGGGTGAAAAATATCGACAGAACGGTCAGCCGCGTCCGCGGAATATAAACACCGCGCCGTGGACGCCGCAATACCCTCGTTATTTAATTGTTCCGCATCGGTCTGTTAGCGGCGCGCCGGTTTCACGGTCTTCCCGGTTGCCCTCGGCACTCCTAATTGGACACCGAAGCGGTTTAATGGAGTCGGTTACACGACGGGAGAGGGGCGGGAAGAAAAAGAAGGACGGGAACCGACCAATCCATCCGTTCATCGGTGAAAGGGGATGAAAGGTTCGCGGGGCTACCGAAATAACGCGGACGAAATTAAAGGAGGCAATCNCGTCGAATTTAAATATAATCCTTCGGTTTTTCGCCGGCTCTCGGTCAGACGGACGTAAAGGTCTTCGGAAGCTGTGCAGCGGTGGGAGAGTGGCGGGTACCCAATTTACCAGTATCTGATATGATGTTCCGGTGAACGGGAATTAGGTTCGGCGAGATCAGCCACAAAAGAGAGGATCCTCTTTTCGTTGGTAACCGCAATTCGGGCGGCGAGGCGCGCGCGAAACTAGAAAACGAATAAAAGTTTCCCGATTCCGAAAACTTTTTACGGGTTCATTTTTACCTGGCCGATAAACGAGATTCGATTCTTAATAACATCGCGCGTTACGCACCGGGCCGCGCGCTGTTACCGCGTATAGGAAATCCCGTGCACTGCCCGAATACCGGAAACGTTTATCTTCGGAACGGGCGTAGAAGCGAAAAGGGGGATGACAGAGTTACAAAAGTGAGTAACCAGATTTCCGAACGTAACGCCGTGAAAGTTAATTGGTAGAACTGGTGTCACGAGGGGCGCCGCGATTTTGACGGTTTATGGTCGGCCGGGTGAAAAATATCGACAGAACGGTCAGCCGCGTCCGCGGAATATAAACACCGCGCCGTGGACGCCGCAATACCCTCGTTATTTAATTGTTCCGCATCGGTCTGTTAGCGGCGCGCCGGTTTCACGGTCTTCCCGGTTGCCCTCGGCACTCCTAATTGGACACCGAAGCGGTTTAATGGAGTCGGTTACACGACGGGAGAGGGGCGGGAAGAAAAAGAAGGACGGGAACCGACCAATCCATCCGTTCATCGGTGAAAGGGGATGAAAGGTTCGCGGGGCTACCGAAATAACGCGGACGAAATTAAAGGAGGCAATCGATCGGACGAAAATTCACCGCAGACCCATTTCGCCAAAGGCCGCAGAGTGTCCCGATTTTAAGCAATTCTTACCGCGGCCGCAAATTTCATCGGGGCTCTAACCTGCGGGGGCGAACGATCGTCGAGATCGGTTTGATAGAGGCATCGTTATTTAACAATGGGGGTAACGCCGGCTACAATTACTCTCTGATGACTCGCAGCTGAGAATGCACGCCGGAAGCTGTTTCTACGGATTTCGCGCCTCCTCCTTCTCCTCTGGAGGAACGGTAAATGCCGCGGCGCGGGGTGAAACGATCATTTGCTAAAACGTCGACCGAAGAAATCAACGGCTGACGTTCGTCGATGGGATCGCAGTTGCAAAACGAAACGAATTGACACACAGCTACTGAAAAGGTAATTGCACGGCCAAAAGCAGAGCGTGTACCATCTAACATTGATGAATTCAATTCCTCGCTTTAAGGTTGGTAGTAAAGGAGGTCGGAAACGTTTGAAAAATGAACGGAATGTAAAAACCCAGGATGGAAGGGGGGGGCGGATCGATTCGCATTGGAAACGTTTTAACATTTCCTGCGCGAGAGCGGAAACAGGCGACGAACAAAATCGAGCGGATGCCACCATTTATGTAAATAGCTTATCCACGGGTTGTTAGATACATAATACTCTTCGGGTAAAATCTCCATATGAATATTGCGCATTAATGTCAGCGCGCTGCGGCTCCCGTTCATATGTTAATGTTCGCGGTACAGCCCCGCGCAAATTAACGTCGAAAATCGAAAAATCTTCTGTGTACATCCCGCGAACCGCTTGATATTTCCTCCGCTGTAATTAGCATTCCGCCGAGGGTCGGTCGACGGAATTGATTTATGACAACATACTCGGTTTTGTTCCGGCCTGACTATTAGGCAAATTCCGCCTTTGACGCGAGTCTAAGGTGATTACATGGTAAATTTCTGGTAATTGGATGATGATTCGGAATTTGGAAACTCGGTCGAGTCGCGACGGAGCTGGAAGAGATACAGCGAGACGATTTTTTTCAAGGGGAGCTCCTAACGAGATTCCGAGTGTACGGTATCAAACGGTGTTAAAACAATTCGGACGCTGGGGAGTTGCCGGGTACTCGGTTCCCGAAGATCGAGCTCAATTTCAAACTCATTTCATTAAGGGGATCATCAGGTGGAGGAATGGCGTTCGGCTTCCTCGGGGGGTCCAACTTTTAGGTCGCTAACCGTAGGAAAAAGCTCGCGGAGAGGAGAGGTTAATTAAACTAATGCAAAAGTATACAAGGCGGCGAGGCGAAGGGAAATATTGAGAGTTCGTATCCAACTTGATCTCAACGGGGCCCCGGACCAATTGAATTTTCTGCCGAGAAACAGATCGCGGGGGAGGGAGAGCGAAATCTTATTCCCGTCGTTTCCCTATTTCGCCGAACGAGCCCGATTCTTCCCCTCGATTGGCCGCCGACACTTAGCCGTGTGTTATTCTACCGAATTTAAGAATAAGAACTTTCACGTGCCGCCGTTTACTACTTGACGATTCTATCAAAACCTCTAGCATTTCTTAGTGCATTCCCGTGTATATTTCTAATCATATTGTTCATGGAGACAAGCGAGTTTCATGACAGCTTGTCGCCACGTTTTTTTGCTGTTTATTAAAAAACGATCGGTTCGCTCGTTCCGTCCGGAAGAATAAGTTTCACCTGACGTCGTTTATTTGACGATATTTCTTAGTGCTTTCCCATGTATATTTCTAATCGTGTTTTTTATGAAGACAAGCGGGAGGCTTATAGATTTTGCTGAAAATGCATGACAGCTTGTCGCCACGTTTCTTGCTGTTTATTAGAAAACGGGCGAAGGAGAGAGAGAGAGAGAGAAAGACGATCGGTTGGCTCGTTCCGGCCGGAATCTGGGTATTATGGGAGTTCGAGGGCGGACTTGTGCGACGCGGCACGCTTCGCAAACACAGTCGTTGCCTTTAACGGTCTATCGAGCACACTTAACCCCCTGTGGATTACGCACAGCGGGCACGGTTCAAGTGGCGGGGAAAAGTCGTAAAGCAATCCCTGTTTTCAAATGTGCTCCCCGTCGAAGAGCCGCTCTCCGCGGTCGAAGAATCGCTGTTTGTCTAAAGTTCAGCGATTCGATGAATATTCAGCGGAATTTTAAGCGTCGAACTTCGAGGAAACGTCGAGACAATGGTTGTAAATTCGTCGTTTGTAAACAGCCGAGCACCGGGGTAGAATGAGACAAGCAGTCACTTGGCGCAGTGGCACGAACTCGAATTCGATGCGGCGAGCAAAGTAGAACAGACGTGTATAAGGTGGAACGGGACGACGACGACGGCGTCTAATCGGGGGTGTAGGAGGAAAAGGGGGCGAAGGACGGATACATACATACGGAGTAGCCGAGTAAGCAGAATGGAATACTACCTGGACGAATGTAACCTGACGCGCTGGTCAATGTAATTCCGGTTGATCCAGAATTAAACTGACGGAACGCGGAGCGGACGGCGGTGGCGCGCTCCCGCCGGGGTTTTCAACAAAAATATTCAATTTAACAAACGTGTAGAAGAAACGATCCGGCTCTAATTTGATCACGGTGTATTTTCACCGTCGCCTGGGTTTCACATTGTTTTTACAAGTTAATACGCGCCGGCTTATGATCGCGCCCCGTAATTCTCGAAACTCTTTTGCTTGGCCGGCGGCCAGATCTGTTTTTCTAACTACTCGGATGTAAAACTCGGGCAACGAGACGTCGCGGTCTTCCTTAATTACGTTGAAATTAGCCCGAGCCAATTAATGCGAATGCATCATACCCGCTAAATGAACGCTAATGTTCGCCGACGACGTTCCGACGAATAAATCCCCGCTGTTACGCGTTTATTCATTTGTTTATGATCAAAATACTGAATGATAAATATGAACAAATCGGATTTTACCGGGACGCGTTAGAAACACGTGTGTGTGAGCGCGTCGGTGTGTTTTTTTTCGGTAGACGTTGATACATTTTTTCCGATACGGTTTTTGTTATCATACACCAGCGAGTATCCGCTAATGCAATTATTCTACGCGTCCCAAGCACCGGATGTGGACAACGCGTATCGTTTCGATAGCGCATTTTCGGTCCCCATATTTTTTTTCTGTTCATGAAAGAAACGTCACGCTGCTATAGCTCGCAGCTGCGCTCTCATCCAAATTATACGGCTAGAACGATTCTCGTGCGGAAACCGAAACTGGACACGATAACGCGACGCATCGGAATCCGTTCCCTCTTTTTACGGTCTCATGAGCTCTGATGAAAAACGACTGAAATCACAGGACGTCAAAATACACAGACCTTTCGTTGACTCTCCAGTTTTCAGCTGACATTCGGCAAATTCTCGGTTTGACAATTTTTCGAATGATTCGACGACGCGAAGTGAAAGATTCTGAAGTGATTCTAAAACGCTTGTGCCCTGATTTTGTTTTCGAAGTAATGCGGAAACGGCGACCGCCGGGGAAACGGTCTTTGTAATTGAGGAGCGGTGCGACGAGGTTTATGGGTTCGATCGGCGTTAATTATTCCAATGTGTACTAATTGCTGATTCGGTGGATTATCTGGTTATCTACTCGCGCAACTGGTCTCTATCTCTTTCCCCGCTCGCCTCTATATCTACGTTTTCCTATCTGTAACCCTGTCTACCTCGCGGCGCTTAAGGGCTTACGCGAGCTCGACCAACTGGCTTGAGGTTTCTCCGAGAATTCAATACAATTTAGATCTTGTTTTGCTCCACTTATTATTGGATAGATCCTGGCTGCCATTAGAAAAACTTCTATATGGTAGACTCCCGGTTCGAAGAAATTGCATTCGACAATAAATACGAGATTTCAATCTTGTTTTTATTCAACATAATCTGCTGTTTAGTTATAAAAGATAAGCTCCTTGGTTCCTTGCAAGCTGCACTTTTACGATTACGATTTCGGTGTTAACGAAGCCACAATTTTTTTAACGCGCATATATTAATCGTGTAAATATCGCGAGATGGCGCGGGCAGATTACAAGGAGAAAAGTAGCGGATAATAGCGGTGGAAATTAGCCGGGGCCGGTTAGTTAGTGCAATAATTAGGACGTTAATAATAATTAATAACGCACGCGGCTAAGTTAACGAGACGAGATTCCTCTAATACGGTACAATCTTGTTACCTATCGGTATCCGATTAAAAAATTCCGTAATCAGCCGCGTGATCGTCTGCGATAACGGCGTCGGATCTGTTTTAACGGCGAACTTAATTGCTAATTCATTCCCAAACAGAGACGCGGGAGGCATATCGCGCGAGTTGCCGGTTAAATTAAGTTACTTCCGTGACTTCTTTACATCCTCGATCAAGCGTAAAGCAAACGGAATAATCGAGTAAAAAGAAGGGAGATTTGTCCGGCAAGGGAAAATCTAAATTGACGAGGGATCCGCCGCCATTACACCGGCAGTTTAAAAGGTTTTAAGTATCCAAAGGCTTATAATACCGGCCTCGGCCGCAGGGACCAGGGGAAGATTCGCTATGGACTAATCTTCTTGAATTTATGGACCCGCCCGATAATGTTCCCGCCTTCCTTTTACCTTAATTTTAACCCGGACTGCTCATTCCGCTCTCACGAATTCCGCCGGCATTTTTCCATTTCCAGCGGGCGGCGCGCCGAGGCGACCAGTCGTTTTTCCTTTCCCGCCCCCTTTTTTCATTTCCGTTTCGCATTAAGTCCCTCGCCCGGTGAACAATAGAATTTAACGTGACCGCCGCTATCGATCTCCCGTAATAACTCAAAATGCAGTCCCGCGCATCCGCTGTACCGGACACTGATTTCTTATACACCGTTTTCACCGCGGAATCCCTTTTATCGCGAAATAAATATACTTCCATAACCACTGATAATAATTACATATTAATTTTACGGCGATCTATTCCCTTCTCAAAATTCTCAAATATTTGGAGATAAAAATACTTCGAACCGTTAATAATGGGTTGAAAATTTCTTTCGAATTCAGCGAGGCAGTAATTCCTCCGAAATTTGCATTCCCGGTGTCGCGCCGAGTTAGGAATCAAACCGCGACGATTTTTGCCGGGGGCGAGCCGTGAATTTGCATGAATCGCGCGAATTCTTCTCCCGTATTTCAAAAATCATAGACCATACGGGTTGGCCAATTTCGTCGGCCGATTTGCCGTTCGATTTCCGGGCTCCTTTTTCATCCGCACCGGCCGAGGGATCTCCGAAGGGGAGGATCTTCCGGGGTGTCCGATCCGAGATCGATATAGATCCGGCGGCCATTTATATTTATGGCCGGCGTCGATCGCGGCCTGTAACATTATTCAACGGAGGTAGGAAGCTGGCGGACAACGCGGCTCGTTAAAAATTGAATCCATCTGCGTAGCCGAGCTTGAAATTCAAATTCGGCCCGGACCTTCCAGCCTATAATCGATACGTACACGCATCGAGGAATCGGGCCACTCGCCCGTTTAACCGAAAACGTCCAGAAAGAAGACACTTTAAACACGGAACGCCATGTACTCCGAACCGGTTCCCATCGATCGAATTATTAAATCGAACGCAATATCGATTATTATATTAATTATCCGCCGCAGGAATTATCGCATTAATTTTTATTAGAATATTTATGCGCGAAGCAAATGGATTAACGATGACAAGGAGAATTTTGATTTCAGCGGGCCATTACCGTTTCAGATATTCCCGTTTAATTTAGTTTTAATTCCATCATGCGCTGATTACGTTGGGAATACTTGAGCCACGCACGGTATTTTTTAATTATGGCTGATGCACCCAGGCAGCCGGCGCGTTCTATCGATCGGGGCATCTCGGATATTGCAAAACCCCGAAGAAACCGCGAAAATCTTGGTCGTGACCGCTCCCGGAACCTCGCCGGCCCCGGGCGAGGATGAAGAAGATTAATTTCGTCAGAATCCGTTCGAGCCAGAGACGAATACGCATTCTGATAGAGGTCTTCGGCTTTAAACGATACCGAACTAATTAAAACCGAGGTCAGGGCGGAGGTGGAGATAAGGATTTAAAACGTTTCCCGAAGACTATATTAAATAGGAAAGTTGGTCGTCAGAATTTATGGAAAATAATGGTAATTACAGAAGCCCGGGGGTACCGGCGAGTTTTAAGGCGGCTGTACACTGTTTAAGGCAGCGTTTCTAAGAGCCGCTTAACTGGAGCTATCCCCCTTAATCTCTCGTTCAAAGCAGTTCCGCGCCCCAGTCTGATACAATGGTTATTTACCAACAATAATTCCAAACAACGGCCAACTCCGCTCCTTAAGTGCACCCCTTTTTCCTCGTAAATTGTAACAATCGGCGCCGAGCTAACTCTCGTTCCGTCGCGAAATTCGATTTCATTTTTCTCGCAGCCTTGACACGATTCATCCGTAATTATAATTAGAAACACGAGCCGGTGTTTAGAAACGCGGATGCGCGCGTCTTGATCCGGCGATGAATGCAGCGCTGCCTCCGGACGGGGCCGACGTTGACAATTAATCGCACGGTCGAACAATGGAAAGTAACCCGACGGTTTAATCTGCGGCCCGAATGAATTAATCGCGACGGACAGCCGGCGCGGAGGAACCGCTTCCGGTTGCCTGGCAACGGAGGCGTTTGCGATCCGCGGAACGAGTCGATGGTAAGGGCCGCTCTAACTCTAAGCCGCCCAATCTGAAACCTCTGACTTGTCCGAGCCACGGGTGATTAAATACTCCCGCGTGTTTGCAGCCACGCGTTTTTGCCGGCCGGCGATCGATCTCCCCCGGGTGAAAAACGCGAAGAACGAATATCCGGCGCTGACGTATCGCTGGACGTTCGCCGGAAACGCGCGCCACCAACTTTTAGCGCACGCTTTTTCAACTGACGAGGGTCGAATTTAGATACGACTGAGATTTTTCGCACCGCTCTCCTTTTCCACACTTGTTTTTTCGTTGTTTCACGTCGGATCTCCGTTTTTACCGCCGTCGCCGGGGCGGCTGAGAGTGTTCGTTCGCAGTTCTCGGCCCTGAAATCGGAACGACCGGATCTATACTCGAATTCACACAAAGACTAGTTTTCGATCATTGTGCAGATCTCTCTCGTTGTCTAATGTTGTCAATTTCGTCACCACTGCTCAGATTTATTTATTTATTCCGTTTTACCACTTTTTTCCCTGGGGAAGGCGAATATTGCGCGATCTGAGTCTATTCTCTGGTGAACTGGTATATAGATACTTTTCGGATCGGAGGCGATAGATCAAAGAAATCTTGGTGCCTCGTTAAAAACGCATAACTCCGGCCGGGCGGAAGGCAGGGTAGCGTAAAATCCGTAGGTACTCGCCGGGAGAGAGATGGGGAGCTTATGCCGAGGAAACGGCGAGCGTAAAAAAGGCGAGCGGAAGTTGCGGACCGCGGAAGACGAAAGTCGACGTCGACTGGCAACGAAAACCGCTGCGCGCTCGCCTCTCCCTGGTTGAAATTCGGTCGGCCACAATTCCACGGGTTACTTCCAGCACATATTTTCAGGTTAATGACAATTATTATCCGGGCCGGACATGCGCCGCTGTCTGGCCGTCGCGGTTCCCCCAGATAATTGCATTATTTATACGGCTGCGGTATCTCCCCCGGCTTTTTCCCCATTCGACTTCCAATGGCTTGAAAAATACCGAGTAATCCTTCAATTAAACGCGAATTTCGACGCATTGTTTCACAAAACGCATAAAACATTTTCTGGCGTTCAATCATTTACGCGGATCAACCGATTCTTTTAATCCTCGTATACACTGATTCACCGGTGATTGTGCGAACGCGACCACTTGGTGTAAATACAAATGAGCAAACGAACGATTATTCGTTCTCGCGTCGATCGATATGGACGAGCCAAAAATGGGGGAAGGTGCGCGGTAAGTAGGGTGCGATGTAACCTAATTAAGCAGACAATAGATAACCGGGTAGCCGGCGCACGATTCCAATGGATATCCCGAAGGAGAAGATAAGACCTTTGAAATATCGACAGCGACTGAGGAGTGTATAGAGGTCGAGACAGAGAGATAATCCCTTGGAGAGGTTCCCGCCACGGAGCTTAACCAGTCAGGGATAATCACCGTAAGGCACCTCCTATATCCACGTAAAACGGTATCGACGTCGACGATCGTCTCGAATTTCAACGAGGCCGCAATAAAGATTCGTCAGACGCTTACCCCGACGGAGTCCTTGATCAGCCGAGTTCAGCAGCTTTTTTCCTCCCGTTTCTCTCTCTCTCTCTCTCTCTCTTTGTATATATATATATATATAGATATATATATATATAACCCGTCGAGAGATTAGAATCCGCGGACTTTACCCGCCGAGCTTTCTGTGGATTTGCAGCCGCGAAAATTGAAGTCGACCGCGACGCGAAAAAGGGCCGTGGGTATTTCTCGACTCGGCTAGAATTTGCATTTTCGAGGCTGAAAAGAAATGTGCCTCGGTTGCTGAAATACGCGACACGCTGTCTCTCTCTCTCTCTCTGTTTAGTAATGCGAGCCGGCCGCGGCGACGGCGGGCATGTAAATTAATTAAACGCGGCGCGCTTAATAAATTGCAGATTTTCGAAGATTAAGCGAGGGGTCGACTGTTAAAAGATTAAAATGTTCCGTTAGTTAAATCTGGACTGACAATTACGAGTCGATGAATGATAATGGACACCGCAGTACAAGTGTATACCGATCGCGGTCGATATCGGGTGGCGTCGGCGCGGCAATCCTCTAATCAGTGGCTTATCGACACTTTTCAATATGCACATACGGCCGAGGGGTGCAGCATGTTGCCACCGGCGAAATAAAGATTTAATTCGATCGTTGATAATTAGTTATCTAGCGTTCCGATGGCCCACTAATAACTGGATTTCGCAGTAGAAAGCCGGCGAATTAGCGAATCGTCGGGAAACCCGTAATTACCACGCGGCCGTAATGCCCAGCTGGAAAGCAGGATTTCAAATACGATCCCGGAAACCTGTAAATTATGGTGCCGGTCCGCGCGCCTCTGTCGCTGTCAAAAATTTCATCTGCTCGCTGCAAGGGATGATCCGGCCGTTTTCCATAACTTTCGAAACACGGCGACAGAAGAGCCTCTCATTTTAGGAGACGCGGCGCAAGAGGGTTGAGTGCGCCGGGGAAAAAGAGGCCGGATTTAAAAGGCTTGTAATCTGGGAAAATCGTAGAAGCCAGAGGATTAATCTGTCCATAAACGGTCGCCCGTGACGCAGATATGCAGACGACCGGTACTGCTGCTTATCGCGGCCTTCATCGATTTTCGGCACGCGTTTACCGCCGATAATAAAATCGCAAGATCGATAACGAAGCTCCGCTCGTTCCAGCTGCGCTCGAACCGAATTAAGTTTGATTCAGATTCGCGTCGACGCGCGTGCAGCGTACTACAACGTCGGGCTATCGAACCCGCGTGTAACGCGAGCTATTATCTATCACGTAACCGGGTTATTCGTGTTCGAACACGGGATTGATCAACCGCGACAAGATTTATACGCCGGCGTTGTCGGCGCGACCTTCGGTCATTTTTCCGCAGCGGAACGCGCGTCGCGAGCCTCTTTTTCCTTTCGCTAATAAAACCGGCCAAACAATCGGCGAACGCCTGCGTCGTATTTCATGCGCCGCTCGAACTCGCCGCGCCGCCGCTCGAAGAATTTATTAAAGCCGACCGAATTTATACCCTCTCGGCGAATTTTTCAACCTGCGCCGGTAAGATTACGTTTTCACCGCGGCGAGAAATTGATTTCGCACCGGAAACGGGCCGCACCCCTTTAAACGGAGTGCCGGCCTCGATAAAGTACGTATTTAAACGCGGCGAATAAATCGCGACCGGCTCGATAAATCTCCCCACGTCACCGGTCTCACGTTTTTCCTCTCGCGCTTTTTGTTGTTCAAGACAATACCAGTTATATCTTCTTCTTCTTCCATTGCGCCGAAGCCGAACAAAGTTACCCGTTCGACTTATTTACGTACACAGTGGCACTGCGTCGAGTGTACGTCCCGGAGTCGATAATGATTTATACTTCTGGCGCGGTATACATTTTCTGGAGGACGTCCCTTACTTTATGATCCGCGTACGGAGCCGGGAGAGTTATGCGACAAATTTTCGCGAGTGTATGATAATACATTGGGGCACATTTTCCCCCGAATTTGGCCGGTTTTATAGAGCTCGCCCTTGGCTGTCTCGCCGGCTTATACTTTTTTCTCTCGTTGCCGTCGACCGTGAAATTGCTTGTCTTACGCGACGCTCCGTCGTCGCCTTCTTTCTTCATTCATCTCGGCGCGACGCTCGTTCTTTTAAATTATCTTGAAAGGGGCGGCGAGACGCGTGTTGGCCCGGCAATACCGTGCGTAATTAAAAGCACTCTCTCATTTACCTAACAGCGCGCCAGTCTTGTCAGCCAAATGAATTCCTGTCACGGCAATGGATTAGAATCGAATAAAAGTAAATCGGCGGAACGGCCAAACGCGCTTGTCAACTGTTTTTCATAGACGAAGGGTTCAACGAACTTGGGGAGCCAGAGTGGACGGACGGGAAGATCCATGGCGTTCTCCGTATGCAATTCCAGAACTTGTTAGCGGCGACCAAGTGGAATAGGTCCGTCTTTGCAGCGACGGGCCTCCCGAGGATCCAGCCAATCAGGATCTTTATAATTAAGTTTTCCGTCTAATCTACGCGATGGCCGATTAACCTCCGCGGCTGCCATAAACATGGCAATAGTACAATTTCTGGAATTAAGCCGGGCTGACCCCGAGTATCGTTGCCGCGGCTCGCTGATGGAAACGGCAAATCTCCCAGGGATTTCCGACAAGGATCAGGATGTTTCTCTTTTCCCGCATTTCTTTTCTTTGCATTCGGCTTTAGCCGCGTCCCTCTCGACGTCGAAGACGTATCGAGAGGGAATCCCTCCTCGCGGAAGCCGCCGGCATTTCCGATAATCGCGGCGTCCCCCCATCCTTCTGCAGGATCACCGTCCTCCCACCGAATTACTCTCGTATCGCGCGCTGCAAAAGTGATATCACTCAAAAATTGCAATTTCAAAGTTATCACTATGAAAACATTACTAGAATTATTTATATAGAATTATACTATATTTCTTTAACATTAGATTGCTTGAAGGAATAATTTGACTCATTTACAATTTTACTGCTGTATGTAAAGTTGTTTAAAATAAAATTTTACTTTTTTGGAGGACTTCAATTTTGATATTTGAGCCAGATTAATTAATTTTAGGTAAAATATATTCCCAATATCTGACAATCTAGCATTAAATCGTGCCACCCCCGCGGTTATTACAATGTAAAATGTTGAAAAAAATGGGATATGAATGAATAAACTGATTATAACAGTCATAGTTCATGCGACATTCGATTATACTCGCCATATTGCTAATCTATCCCACTGAAATTCACTGGGTACGAATGAATAATTCATCGCTGCATGAATAATCATCTATAAATTCATGTTAACGCACGAATAATCGTCTGTACACAAAAATAATTAGCTATCTTTTGTCAAGTGGCGTTTACGGGATTCGGTCGGCGACGATTTCTTCGAAAGAGAGAAAAAATATTGGTTACGTGTGTCGTTCGAATTCTCGCGACATTTTGCACAATCCAATATCGGTTCCGAAATCCAACGGGAGTGGCACTCGTCGCGATCCGATTCGATTGAAAAGGAGGCCCCCGGCATGCCTGTGAATGTTACTTCCA
This sequence comes from Ceratina japonica, assembly GCA_019453355.1. Taxonomy (NCBI): domain Eukaryota; kingdom Metazoa; phylum Arthropoda; class Insecta; order Hymenoptera; family Apidae; genus Ceratina; species Ceratina japonica. The sequence continues at coordinate 21,786 of SMSR01013064.1, read as the reverse complement.
TAAGTGTCATCTGTCCCCATTGTTCCTCGGCATTGTTTTTGATCAAACCGCGTTTACAAGGGACGCGTACGGATGAAACGGGTCATTGGTTTCTCGTCGACGACGTAACGAAATTAACGAGATGCCCCCGGGAAAATTGATCAACGAGCTACTTGATTTTTTTTGGGGTGAAGCACGAGCTTCGATTCGTGTTAAGTAAATCGCATTAATTTGTTATTCAAATCGAGGCCTGGCCCAGATCGTTTCCGACGAATTTTTTATGTCAACCGATTCCGTCCGCGTCAACTACAAGGGTCCAATTCCGAGCTTCCATACATGTTAGATACGAATTTAAATAAATCTGTGAAACAATTCTTAATTTGCTGGGAAGTAAGTATAGTTTCAATATATTTCGAGTCGGATTGAATCGTTAACACCGAATCTGAAATTAAATCGGTATAAGAGATTCAAGTGCCTCGAACGGTCGCACGGTTATATCACATCGACTTTTAAATTAATTCTTATGAATTATTGCTCGGTTATTGATTCAAAGTGATAGTTAACGAGTTCATGCAACATTTATTCCCGGCCAACAGATTTCAATGAATTCGGTATTCCTGTCTTGTGCCACGACGTATTAATTGCTGCATGATGAACCGATCAATAATTCGTCAGATCGATGGACGATATATTTTTGTTCCGGAAGATTGATAACGTGACCCGTTTCTGAGAGTCCATCAGGACTTAAACGCCGGCGAAAACGAAGCCTAGTTCCCCAGTCGCACAAAGGGTTACATGCACCCCTAATCGAATATCAAACTTGGAGGAAACTTGAACGTAGTCGAGCCCTATCTCCTACGTTACCAGATAATATATAACTACGTCACGAAGTGAAGATCAGAAATTGATTTCGGCAGATCATTTTTGATTTTCACGACGCGATTACGTTAACGTCGCGGGAAATTCAAACGACTGTAACAACGTTAGCGAATGAATTATTCCGGGGAAATTGATTGGCTCTCGCGCCGCCACCGCCGCCGCCCCCGCAGGAAGATTGATAGTCCGTCTAGCGCGACGAGCGCGCGACTATAGCGACCGATTACTCTCCGGTCGACAGTTCATTAAACCTCATAGGAATAAAACAAAAAAGGATTTAAGAGGCTTCCCTCCTTTTTCCGAGGTATCTTCGGCAATTTCTTCGGGCCATTAAAGGTTCCATTATAAGCGTCGCCAATCGCGGGCGGCGGCGACGCTGCGATTCGGAGATTGCTGGACCGATACTGCGTAGTAAAAATTCCGCGGAGGCCCGGCGCCGCGTCTCGAGAATAATGAGCGGCTCTCGTCCCGTGGGGACGTCGAATTTTTAATTCGAGCCGCGAAACTCTGCCGCTTATCGCCGGGCCGCGCGAAACTTTCTAGGGAATCGTCGTCGTCGTCGCCGTCGCTGGGACACGGCATTGTGAGAGGAGTTTCTCGTCAAAACGGCGCTTGATTCCCTCGAAGATTAATAATCCGCGGACGAAATGATTGCGAACCGTCGCGTCGCTTCGCCGAGGCGAAGAACGAAGTTTGTCCGAACTTTATTATAAAACTAATATTTTCCAAGTTCTATGAGGTATTACGATAGTTTTCTGAAAGGGCCTGCCAGCCAGAGCGGCAAAGCGAAATGGTTCGCGGGCGGAACTTCAATATTCGGCGACCATAACGACACCCGGCTGATATATTATTTCCTATAACTTCTCTTCCTTCCACCGCGGGCTTTGTATGGCCCCGCGAATAAGAAGATCGGGAAAGAAACTTGATTAAGAATCCCCCTTCACCGCCGTCTGCACATTTTCATATCCGTTCTCCCCGCGCTTGCGGCTGCCAGTTTAACGACGTTGCGCCTAAATAGGACGATCGCGCGAATACAAATTGATACAAATTCTGTTTGTATTAAAGAAGTATCTGCAACCCACTCAATTTCGCGGTATCGATACGCCGTATTAAATGTTATTATTAATAGCATCAATTTGAAACGAATGAAAGGAAGTATCGATAAACGGACGGGGGGGCGGCGGCGGCGTTTAAAACGGCAGGGAAAGCGGATTTCGCCGGGAATCTTATTAGAAGACTGATTTACGAGCCGGTGTAATTTAAAACTATTTACAAAGCGTTACGGTGAAAGACCGTCGGCCATTACATCGGGCAGGGTAAAAAAGCGGTAGAGAGATGAAAATTGAGGATCTGCTTCCCTCAGCTCCCATTGTCTTCCTTCCTCAAAGACTCAAACTAATTTTCTTCCTCGCCCAGCCTTCCGCCGCCGCCGCGATCTGCCTCCCGTTCCCTGTCGTCTACTCCCTTTCTTTTCCCTCCCGGTTCTCCCCCCGGCCCGTCTCCTCGCCGACCGAGTTCTTGCACCTAAATTCGCCGCCTTCATTTGGCGTACAATAAAAAACACGCCTGAACGACGAGCGCCGTTTAATAACGCGTCCCGCGACACCACAGATCTCCATAATGAACACCGGGGAATTCATAAACGGCTCGATGCGAAATCCCGTTTTGTTTTCATCCCCCCGTCGTTCACCAGGGAACTGGACGCAGCCAGCATTTTTTTAACGGACGACGCGCAAACGGGATCGGGAAAGTGCACGCGTCAACTGATTGGCGAATTCTTGCGAATTCATCGAACGCAATCGCGAGCGCGCCGCGGCAAATTGAATTAAAAAGGACGTTATTTACAACGCTCCGGCCCGTTTCCGATTTACGCGCGGATTCGACGCGAGTTACGGTTACGAGCGAATTCCTTTCTCGCAGTTGGCGCACGCTATCGGCGAAACCGAGCCGGTTAGTTACGAGGGAAAAGTAGCCGAAGAACAAACAGGGAAAGACTTCTCGACCCCNTTCCGATTTACGCGCGGATTCGACGCGAGTTACGGTTACGAGCGAATTCCTTTCTCGCAGTTGGCGCACGCTATCGGCGGAACCGAGCTGGTTAGTTACGAGGGAAAAGTAGCCGAAGAGCAAACAGGGAAAGACTTCTCGACCCCTTTTTTTTCTCCCTCTGTTTCCCTGGTCAGTCAAACTCCGTTTCCGGTATAAGTTTAAAAATATTGACAGCGAATTTCTCCGTGGGAAATCGCCGGCGAAGCGGGGGTGTCTTGCGCGAAGGAATCGGAGGAAGTAGAGCGGAGAGGAGAATGGGGGGAGATAACCGGGACCGGGAGAACCGAGGGAGAACAAAGGGTGCTTATCGACACCGCAGTTCTTATCCCTAGTAACTCCTTTTATTTTATCCGTTTGCGTTACTCCGGCTACGAGGCTGAAACCTCCGACTCTTACCCTTGTATCTCAGAGATAATCAGACTCTGAGACACACTCGAATACAGACGGCCGCCTCTCCTCCGCTACCTCGTTTCATCGAACGGAACTCAAATATTACAGAATTAAATGAGACTGCAAGTTACATTTTTAATTCAAATTCATTCAATTACAGACATGTATATAGATAAATTCTTATGTATTGGGTTGTCCCGAAAGTTTTTGCCGATTTTTATGTGTAAGTAACAGTGTAAAAAAACACTATGATATTTAATACGCAGAAGCAATGCACGTGTTCAATTCTTATTTTGTACGGAAGTCCGCAGTTCAGTTATATATTTTTGTAGTTACTGTTTCAACATTGACTTATGCAAGCCATAGGACGACAACCGATGAGCACCGTTAAGGGTAAAATCAATATTTAAAGAACTTACTGGACCTCGATGATGTAGTGCGTGACAGGATTGTTATGAGAATTACGGCTGGCCGCCCAGGACAGTTCCAACGACCTGGACGTGAACTTCGTTATGAGTGGCTTGTCCGGTGGATCCGGAACATCTGAAAATAGATTTACAAGTTTCCTTTTATTAAAACAGTTTTAAAAGTTATCTTCGTGTCGTGTAACATTATTTTATTACATCTCTCTTTAATTGTGCGAGCGTCTTGCGCGTCTGTAAATACCGTTGTTCAACGAATGCGAGAAACATACGCGATTGTTGCGAGCTTTTAAAGTGAAACGCTCAGTTAAGGAGATAGGGAAACTTTTAAAACGTTACACCGTTCGTTTCCCGGGAAATTACCCAAAATTCAGAAACTTGGAGCGCTACGTCGCTTCCATTTCTCGTCTCGCGTATCCTTCGAACGGAGTTCCGGGGATTACCATTCGGATCGTTCGGGGGATGATCCGCTGTGAGAAGGGGGTGGCTCGAGGCCCTCCCCTTTAACCCCGGCGGGCTAAGGCGTTTTATCACGGTCCAGAGACAAAGAGCACAATCTTTCGACGGAACTCCCGGGCTTGAAACAACGCTCGTTGCACTCGGATAAGAGTCGACCGTTTAATATGCGCTGTCATGCGACCCGCGATGCGCAAAATTGTAAACGAGCACGAGCGATCGACCATTCCATGACTGTTCGAACGACCTCCAATGAAAACCGATCACCCAACCACGAATTTCTATGCATTTACGATGGCTGTTTCAAAAATGCATGTTTTTGTACCATTTGACAATTGCAATATGCACTACCGGTGACCTCGTTTCACTTCGTCGTGATTACATCGCGATTTTTTGTATTAACCTTCTTCTTATACGAACCGATTGATCCGGTAGCGCGAAATGACAGTAATACCATTAGGGATCGAAAATAGAGCAGAAATAATCAACTGGAAAGAAGGGAACTTGGGCTGTTGGCCCACGGGAAATCAATAGAAACGTCATTAAATTATTCCATTAACCCTCGAAGAAATTCTCTTTGACCTGCGTCGAGTGGAACTGCACATTCCTTGTTTTCTCTAAAGTCGTTTAACGTGGTTCTATTAAAATTCTGAAGTCAAGTGAATCTGCATTACACGCTAAGAATTCCAAAATCATAATTAAGATACATTACTGCATTTTCATAAAATTATGCTTTTAAACAAGTTACAGTAATTATACATAAAAAATAAAAATATTTTACATAGTTAAATAATTAAATATTCCTATTTCTTATAAATAATTACGTAATATACAGGGTGAGCCATTTTATTATTCTACAAATTTATTTGGTAAAATGGAGATTCAATCGTAATGTCACGATCTGGAGAATGACGATTTGGGGTGTCATTTTAGTAGAATCTAAAAGAATTGAAGGGAGGCGAAAATAATCGGTGGACAGGGACGGGTCATCGGTTTTCAGTCTTATGGACCGACCGGGGCGTGATCGAATCACCCTCGACTTATTGACTGGCCTCACGACCCTGTCACCCCGGTTCTCGCTTTCTCTACTGGAAACCTATCACAGCGTTCATCCATTTTCCCCATAATTGTTAAATATCAACCATTAAATGAAACATTACATCGATTATATACATATATATAAATTATTGTAACAACCATTATTATTATTTAATGCCAATTTGCATACGAATTATTGATTCGATGACGATTAGATGTATAAAAATAACCTATTAAGCGTTATAATTATTGTATGAATTAATTCGCATTATTATGTTTATAGCCGGCGATGTATAATGCAAACGGGTTAAAGGAAAAATCAACAGATCCTCCGGTGGATTTCGGATTTCTTCGGTCCGTAAGATACACATTGTTTCGCAACGTCAATATTTAAGCCAGGGAACGTATTATGTTCGAACAAAGAAGGAATTATTTGTAAACTTGAGATATTATTATCTTCCGGCGGGTAACGTCCGCGTCGCAAACGAGGAGAACTTTTAATGAAACAATCTCGCGAACGTCTCGTAATCTTGAAACATTAAACGAGGCGAAGGTAAGTCCGATTAACGTCGAAGAAACGAAAGGTCGCCGGAGGTCCGCCGCTGTGCCGGGAGATTAATTTAAATTGAAGCTTTAATTGACAGAGCGTCCGGCGGCGCGGCGAGAAACGAAGGGAACTCGGGCCCGATATGAATGTAGCACATGCACCCGTGACGCGCGTAAGTTCGCCGTGGCAATTCCTCCTCGGGCTTCGAGGACTATTTTTCTCAATTAAACCCGGCATTACCGGCGCGCTAGTGGACCGCGTCTTCTGGTAACGAGGCATTCGCGCGGACGCTTGATACCGGAAGTTATATAGGCCGCGCCTGCATACCGACGTAAACTGCACGCAGAGGGACCGCCGCCGCGCGCGCGGAATATAAATTCCGGCGAGGCCGTTTACCCGAATTTATGACCGTCATTTTAAGAACTGTTTCGCTATGCTCGACCATATGGCTACCACGTAAATATCTCTCACTCGGCTTTGTCGTCGAATCGTGTTCTTCAATTTAATGCTCACCACTTCTGATCCGACGTTCCGCGGAACGACAGAACGTTTTCTCATGTTTGGCCGCGCCGATCGTAACGCCCGCAAACATTATGGAAGAACTGTTTCGGCGATGTACAATATCTCTCACTCAGCTACGCCGTCGAATCATTTGATTTAATGCTTTCCACTTCTGATCAAACACGATGGAACAACGTTTCTCATCATCGGATAGGTTAACGCTATTTGCAATACGTGCAAACACACTGGATTCACGTTCAATATTGATCCTTATACGCATCAATCCCACTCAGGCTCGGTATCGGTATTTTTATCGCGGCCCTTAGCAATCAATTTTTCTCCTCGTACACCAACGATGAGCTTTTCCTCAAGCAACCACCTCGACGGGTAAAGTTACACACCGGGTTCGATAGAGCCTTATTGAAACCATTACCATCCTATACGAGTGATACTGTTTACACGGTTACAGTACATTTCCCGTNCCTATACGACGATAATAAGAGAGAGCTTTAAATCGATTTGCGATAAGGTATAATACATGAGAGGAGTTCATCACGTTCATAGCGGATGAAATTCACGATTGGTTTTGAATGAATCAGAGCGTGGTTAGATTTATGTAACAGGAACATAAAAGGAATTTCTTTGGTGCACAAAGGGTCGCGTTCTTGCGAGTGAGCATCGTGCTCGAACAGCGGGGGTGGCTGCCACGAGCCGGCAAAAGAAACCGCGTATGCTGCCCGTAAGAGGATGTAGAGGAAAGAGAAAGGGGAATTTATACGAAAGATAATATATATCGAGGCGTTTCGCCGTGGCGCGGCGGCGGCCAGACAGAAGTGGCTTATTTCTGGTGTCGGCCCCGGCTAAAGAATGTCCCGCGTTTGATTTATGCCGCCGCCGCGGAAGCCGCGCGCGGATACACAAACATCTCGCGCGCGAGGCAGGGCTGTTGTCGCGTGTAAACGCGTGAATCCCTCTGACGGCCCATCTTCCAAGCGATTTATGAAGGAATGAAATTCCCACCCTCGCCCGTCGTCCATCGCCCCGCGCGCCCGATCCGCGGAATCAACCCCGTTCGCGAGTTTTAAAACATGTAAAATGACGACAGTATAAATGTGCTGATAAATATTTATGAGATATCATTGAATAATGAAAGGACGGTTTCTGATATTGAATTTCGTTCGCTGTTAATTATTGGTAAAATTGAAGATGATGCATCGCGCCGACCGTCGATTCCGGTGACGCGGACGTCAGTATCGCGGGGAAACTGAATATCCGCGGTGCCAGAAAAATGTCACTTTGCTATTTCATAAAAGAAACCCGATGCCAGGAAACTTTATTCTCGAATCCAGCGTTTCTTCTCCCTCAAATTGGATGTTCCTCATGGATTTTATATATTATCAAATCTCCGAGCCAATTTCGATAAAAAATTTCAAGCTCTCATGTTGTATTCCGCACATTTCTGCATATATAATTTCATCGAAGAAACGAATTTAATTTATTCTTGAAATGAGAAATTATGTTTGACATTTTTAATAAAATGAGGTACGCGTCGATTTTAATCAAATATCCAAAGCTGTAATGTATTCAACGTGTTCCTTAAAAATTTAATTTAATTTACGTCGTCCCGAAGTTAAATTAACTTTATTCCGNGGGTTTTAACGAATCTACTGGAATTGATATTAAAATCGCTTTTACGAGGGTTTCAATTTATGATTTACAATAATTGAATTATGATTATATGTATAGGGTCATCCAAAATAGACTATATGAAGTTTTCTTTCAATAAAAAAACATACTCTTTTTAATCTTGTTAGTTTTTATGTTTAATTAAATTATAAATGTATAGAAAAAGATATTTGGAATTTTCTTTCATGATTTTTTACCAATCTCAATCTGTAAGACTCGAGATTGAAATTTTACTTCAAGAATGCTTAAGCATTTTTTAAGTCCCATAGTTTTATAGGTTTCAAGATTTCCCTTCTGCTGACAGTCTCCCCTCGGGGTCCGAGGAGCTATCGTTAGAAGGGAATCGGAAAGAGGGGATTACGCACGGCCGACGTGCAAAGTGAAAAATCGCGAACTGTCTCGGGGAAATTGGCCCGCGGTCCATCCTTGGCCGCTGTTTGCGGCGGGATATCCGTTCGATTCGCCGGGATTTGCGTAGATCCTCGGGATGGTCGAAGGAGGGCCCCCGAGCCCAGGTGTCGACCGAGGACGCAGTAATAGAAGCCAGTTTCCAGAAAGTGCGTTCGGAAACACTTTCGAGGCGAACCCGTTCGCCCTCCAGTCATCCATCCCGATCCCACCGGTTTTTTCCCTCTTTTTTCTTAATTCGCCGCACGTCCCGCGAAAAATGCACGGGTAAACGCGACGGGGGAAAAGAGTTGCGCGCGGATGAAAATGCAATTTTCCGGGCAGCTCGCACGGTAAATTGCACGTATAACTGCATCGCGATCGGGATTCCCCCGATATTTCGTTAATGCGGTCGCGCTCGAATCTCGGAATAGAATTGGGCCGGCGCGGAGCCTGTATTATTTTCCTCCTTATAATTTGTTTCGCACGCATCGATTGCCGGCTCGTTAACGTAACGCGGAACATTCCCCGGGTCTGCGTGTGTGCGCGCCGGGCGCATAATACGGCCGTGTGTAAATTTCGAATTACATATTTGTGCGTATCGTTACCCGATACTACGGGACGGAAATTTATTGCGACTGGTTAGCCGAAGTTTACACACAATCGACGCGTTTTACGCCGTCGGAAATTAATCGCCCGTGAGCTTTGCCCGACCAAAAAATTCACCGCAGCCCGATTACGTTTATTAAATAATCGAATCGCTTGCGGGGTAAACAAAAGCCACCCCGATCATCGTTTATCCGAAAATCATGAACAGCGGCTAAAATATGAAAATATATATCATACGAGTAAATCGAGTAATTTCGTTTGTAAGAAAAAAGGATTCATTGGGAACAGATTTAATATTCCGAGTGACCGCTTATATTACTGAAATTCGCGTTCCTCCGCTGCCATTTCACTCGAAAAATCCCTGGGAAAGCGTGTTGAGGAGGATTCCCGGTCCCGGCGCCTCTGTTCGAATTTTTGCGGCCACCGGATCGCGTGCACCGCGAAAACACGAGCCCTGCGCTCTTTCTTTCCCCTCGGCTTTTTCTGCTAACTGGCCGGCTGACCCTCCGACCACTCAAGCTCTCTCAGGATGCCGGCGTAACCGGATGAATCGCGTTGCGAGGAGGACCGACCCCGCGTTGCTTGCTGGTCAGGGACACGGAAATACGTTTCATTAAAAAAAAAAAGAAATACCCCGAAATAAACGCGGTGCCTCGAATTTTTTATCTCTGCGCGTTACGCAAAAATTTTCCCGTAATTCCTCAAAAATCTAGTCCCTAATGCGGACGCGAGACGGTGAAAAAATTAGAAATGCCCTTCAAAAGGAATTTCTCTAATTAAAAAGAAATTGACGACTTAAACGATTTTCTAATCACGATTCAATACCCTTGAATAAAATTTCGTTTCGCGAGATCGTCTGGTTTTGGTGAATTTCGTTTGGCGTACTCCCAGGGACGCGTAAGGTATGCAGTATGCAGGCGATGTCTCGAATTTCTTGTTTACGAAGCGGAGTTTTCGAAATCGATTTGTCGCCTGGCGATCAAATCATTTTCGACACACTCTGCGTTTCGCGAAGCCACGGGGAGAGAGAGAGAGAGAGAGAGAGAGAGAGCTCTCGCGGGAACGGTCGCGCGAAGAATGCAATATCTAACGTAACGCTGGGCAAATACCCGTCTCGCGTGAAGAGAGAGAGATATAATATTGATGCAGCGATAGTGCAGCTTGACAAACCTATCCCAGATTATTCCACGGACGTGACACGTATCCAGTCCCGAGGAGAAGACTGTTATCAAAATTCATTGAAATTATTTGGCATAATCGTATCGAGCATATATTATTGTTAAACCTTTTACTCGGGGAGAATCGTCTACGTTCTATTTAGATGTGCAGCGGGACAATGTCTTGGTAAACGAATTCGGGGCGGTCCGCTTTCGACCCGATCTGAATTCGAAATTCCTTGGACGCGACCCGGCCGGATCACACGTGAAACCGGACGGAATTAATCGAATATAAAACAGCGCATTATAGGACCTGGCGAGAAGATCCATCTTGAATATTTCATTGTTCCATCTTGGCACGGGAACGCGACGTGATTAATATACGTATCAACTTTTACGACAATTTTTATTCCTCGAAACCGGATTAACATAGCGATTTCATTAACATACATTGTGCATGAATGTTTTGATAAAATAATAAAACCAATCAACGTGGAGGCAATTTTAATCTCGCGGATATACAATAATTTCCGATAATTTTAGTTCTCCCTCTCAAATAAAGAGTAATTAGTCGGGCAGAGAGAGGGAGAGTTTGAATAAGTTCTTACCCCANGGATATACAGTAATTTCCGATAATTTTAGTTCTCCCTCTCAAATAAAGAGTAATTAGTCGGGCAGAGAGAGAGAGAGAGAGTTTGAATAAGTTCTTACCCCGATTTTTATTAATTCAACGCTCGTGGCGCGGGAACGCGGCTCATTTTGTTTGCAATGGACGCTTCTTTGGCGCATAGTTCAGACGGAATTACCGACAGGGCCGGTAATCCGTCGTAAAAATACGCATTAGCGGGTTTAGCGGGGACCGTGGGTTCGGAATAAGACGGAGAACAGCGGGACGCGCGGTTCACCGGGTAAAAAGAGGAGCCGCGGACGCGTATACGCCCGCAAATATTTTATTTGCGTCTCGGATGGTTTAAGTACGCCGGGCTGAAGTACAAAGACAAATGTTGCCGCGAATAACCCATTTGTTTAGTGCGACGTAATACTTGCGGTCGCGGGTGAAAAAGCCCGGGCGAAATAGCGGCGGGGAACTTTTCCAGAAAGGGTAACAACCCCCGGGGCAAAAAGCGAATCGGTTCCGCGGGGACGCTAAAATCTTCCCTGGGAGCAATGTAGAAGCGTTCTAACGATGATCGAGCGCCGCTCGTAATGGATTTTCAAATACAGTTGGCTCGCGGAGCAATTAACTTAATGGACGCTGTGACGATTCATTAATAAACAGCGCCTCGTTAAATTGTATTCTAATATCGGATTAGAAGAGAATTAAGTGTTCCCGGCCATTCTTCATGACTGCTGTTTTACGGCCTCGCTTTCAACCGAGGCAAACGCTGTTTATTTTTGGATTTGCTGGACAAACAATGTCGGCAGTCGTAAATGAAGCTTACGTTAAACCTCAGGATCCGCCGACGCCGATAAAAACGCGGAAGGAACAACGAAATTTCACTTATCCCTTCGTATACGTCTTCTGATATTATTCTTGGCACTCGCATTTTTACTTGGAACACGTGACGGACTCGCCAGACGATTGATACATTTTCCGCGATCAATATTATTTTCGAACATAATTCGTGTATATACACGAATGAAATTTAATCGGGGCGTGTATTAACTCGTGACATGATCAATTATTGACGAATTTGCTGTAATTATGTTTGTCCGGGTCGACTCGTTTATTTTTCGAATAAATATATAATCATGCGTCGGGTTCATAATTAGCAATGTAAATATCCGCGCGCGGGAACACGATTCACAGGTAACTTGAACGCGGACCGTTCAAAGACCGGCGTCGGGAGCGACGGTAATGGTCTACGAGGGACGTGGCTCAAATTTCGTAATTAACCATCGAATTAAAAATCGCTCTTTGTTAGCCACCGCTGTTAAATACGTCCGACGCGGAACAGCGCAGGAGAAACGTTTTTAAGGTAATCGAAATGAAACAGAGGTCGGCGCGCGTTGGCAAATATTTCACCGCGCAAAGCGGGAGCAAAACAATCGCGAGATTGCAAGGGAAACATTCTCGGCTACTCGTTTTTTCGGTGTACACGGGAATATCGCGGTAGTTAGGTCGCCGTTGACTGAAACGCGATTCAACAGGGGACAAAACGCGCGGCCCTCGCAAAGGATTCGCCGAAAAAAGGGGAAAAAAAGGAAGGAGAACCCTAGCGGGGAAGGGTTTAATTGGAGTTCAGGCAAGAACCGCGGGCTCGGATTTTAATCGCGCCGCGGTAATTGTCGACATTACCGTTTCTCACCGATGCCCGCGCTTTGATCCCGTCTAAACCATTTTTCCCGTCGTCCCAGACGATTCGTCCGGGGCCGATTTCTGCGGTTTCGAGCACCGCGCGTTAACAAACCCGAAATTGATGCTAGCGGACCATCGAGCGGTCGCGATACCGAAACCAGGAGCGACGATGGTTACCCGTGTCGTTCGATTTATTTACCCTTTATTGCCAGGCCGCGGGCAAGCGTTATTGGCGAGGCGAGCCGCTCGGTGCCAGGGAATTTAAGAGTCGCGGGGATCGTGACTTGAAATTTACTCGGCTGTATCGGGCGTTTCATTTTTCTTGTTTAAAGGCGTACGAGGTAACCGTCTAAATGGTTCCTCGGCGCGCTTTTATAATCGTTAGCGTTGTAATTAGCATTTAACCGGGGGCTGTTAAGTTTCTACGAGGTACCCGAGCTACGACAGTCATAAATTCCGCCTCACGGTGAATTATTATCGTGCTTCCGATAGCGTTGCTGCAAAAACGTTACAACGTGTACCGGCCCGGTTTATTATTAAACAACGGCAATAACTTTCGTGTAAATCATATTTTTCTATCCGTCAGCGAGTTTTCCCCGGTTAAAATTTCAACTTCCGCTCTTCCCTCATCGTTCCCCAGCGTCGATTTCTATAATATTATTCACTTACCAAACGCGGTACGCAACGGTTTATTGTGAATGCTTCGAAAACAAAAATTTCCAAAGCGGACGAGATCAATCCAACAATTCTGAAATTAAAATTGCAATACGATTCCATTTCTGGTTACATTTTGAAGGGCTATGCCTGTGTTTTTAGACTTTAAATTAAAACTTCAGCAAATTTGGAAAACACCATTTTGAGAAAAACGCGTTTAAAGTTTTAACTATGAATTTCTTCATGATAAAATATGCTCTTTAAAAGGTTGCCATTCTCAAACCATTTGAGATTCGATCTTGAAATTTTAATATAATACTCCTGAAGATATAAACTTTAGAAAAATACAGGAAAAAAAATGTCACACTGGTACAGTCCCTTAAAATCAATATCGAGGAGGTCACGTTAACGAACGAGGATGAGAACGTGCGTAGCAAGGAACTGGGTAAGATTTCTAGCCGGAGTCGCAGCCGGATACGAATTAGCATCTGCAAGTGCGAGAGGGGTGAAAATTCGGTCGGACGGAACTGGCTGACGTTTCATTACGACGTGAACGTCCGCGTCTATATCTGAGATAGTCCTGCACAGAGCGTTCTTCTTCTTCCTTCTTCTCCTTCGCCTCTCGTTCTCTGGAACGGGCGGTTGTCGCCGTCGGCCCCCGCGGCGGGGAAACAATTACTCTGGGACAAAAGATAACGCGTGGAAATTTGCCAAAAGTGTCAAGTCTGCTCCTCCGTGGCCCATCGTGGCCGTCATTCGTACCCCTTAGCGTCTAACACACTCGCGGGACAAGATTCACCGTCACCATCAAACTTTTCATCCAGACGAATTATTTTCAACACGATTATGGCCGGAATTCATTCAGCAGAAAATTGAGATCGATGATAGGTGCTCAGATAGATGGAACTCCTGCCATAAGAATAAGCATGCCATCTCATTTTCCATCCAGCCAGATTATAACGTCCACACATTAAGACAATCACGAATCCCTTATTTAGTTTGAGACACGAATTTATTTTTACACGTTATGTTTAATTATTATATTATAATTATTATACCATTTATTTCAACGAGATTTTTATAGAAGATCAATTCAGAATTCTAATTCTATTGAATGGATGCAACTTCGACTTCAAAAACGATTATCAAAGAAATCGATGTTCCCTCGAATCACGTGCCTCTCACATGCACGCGAACGGCGCGATCAATTTTGATTCGCAGCCTATGTTATACCTGAACTCTGTAGAATTGGTAGCGAAGTAAAGAGATAAGAGGGCGAACAAAAAAAAAATTGCACTATTCGTGGTAATGTAAACCATCAGCGTTTCATTGTACCCACGCGCGAGTTATACAATATCCATTACCGCGAAAGTTCGCGTCATTAACGATCCATAAACCTTTTACAGCCGTTCCATCGGGCTAATAATTCCCGTCCCGGGACTATGGACTTTTAAAACACTCCAACGCGCTAGTCGCGCCTACTTATCGTGTACCGAAGTGCACTTGATGATGCATCGATTAACGCCCCTATAGTTCAACCTTTGAACATAATAATTAGAAGGATTTGCGTCGTACAATAAAACTTTTATGACGTCATTTCAGAGAACGAGAGAGGAAAATGTTCCATTTTTATGTTATACGTTCTTCGTATACTTTTCTTATAAATGTAAAAGAGTTTAATAATAATGATTGGAGGATAGCGAATGATTATAGTTAGTTTATGGTAGGATCGTGACGTCCTTTTGAAATATTGACGGAGTGAGTGATGCATACCTTCTCTCCCAGGCCGGGTCCCCTTGTTTTTGGAAAAAACTCCCTTCCAGGTCACCGAANTGGTAATGTAAACCATCAGCGTTTCATTGTACCCACGCGCGAGTTATACAATATCCATTACCGCGAAAGTTCGCGTCATTAACGATCCATAAACCTTTTACAGCCGTTCCATCGGGCTAATAATTCCCGTCCCGGGACTATGGACTTTTAAAACACTCCAACGCGCTAGTCGCGCCTACTTATCGTGTACCGAAGTGCACTTGATGATGCATCGATTAACGCCCCTATAGTTCAACCTTTGAACATAATAATTAGAAGGATTTGCGTCGTACAATAAAACTTTTATGACGTCATTTCAGAGAACGAGAGAGGAAAATGTTCCATTTTTATGTTATACGTTCTTCGTATACTTTTCTTATAAATGTAAAAGAGTTTAATAATAATGATTGGAGGATAGCGAATGATTATAGTTAGTTTATGGTAGGATCGTGACGTCCTTTTGAAATATTGACGGAGTGAGTGATGGATACCTTCTCTCCCAGGCCGGGTCCCCTTGTTTTTGGGAAAAACTCCCTTCCAAGTCACCGAAAGGAGAGGAAACTCCCGGGGCAAAAGGTAGTTGTTATAAACCGTCTACATAGGAACGTTTGCATCACGTTATTTTAAGACTTGGAGAAACATTGTTGTTACGTAAAGTACCTGAAGCTTAATTTATGTACTTTGAAATAATACATTAAATTTCATTCTTAATTTCTGATTTAATCGAACTTGCATTTATTTCCTCATTTTCTCACAGAAAATCCTATACGACGATAATAAGAGAGAGCTTTAAATCGATTTGCGATAAGGTATAATACATGAGAGGAGTTCATCACGTTCATAGCGGATGAAATTCACGATTGGTTTTGAATGAATCAGAGCGTGGTTAGATTTATGTAACAGGAACATAAAAGGAATTTCTTTGGTGCACAAAGGGTCGCGTTCTTGCGAGTGAGCATCGTGCTCGAACAGCGGGGGTGGCTGCCACGAGCCGGCAAAAGAAACCGCGTATGCTGCCCGTAAGAGGATGTAGAGGAAAGAGAAAGGGGAATTTATACGAAAGATAATATATATCGAGGCGTTTCGCCGTGGCGCGGCGGCGGCCAGACAGAAGTGGCTTATTTCTGGTGTCGGCCCCGGCTAAAGAATGTCCCGCGTTTGATTTATGCCGCCGCCGCGGAAGCCGCGCGCGGATACACAAACATCTCGCGCGCGAGGCAGGGCTGTTGTCGCGTGTAAACGCGTGAATCCCTCTGACGGCCCATCTTCCAAGCGATTTATGAAGGAATGAAATTCCCACCCTCGCCCGTCGTCCATCGCCCCGCGCGCCCGATCCGCGGAATCAACCCCGTTCGCGAGTTTTAAAACATGTAAAATGACGACAGTATAAATGTGCTGATAAATATTTATGAGATATCATTGAATAATGAAAGGACGGTTTCTGATATTGAATTTCGTTCGCTGTTAATTATTGGTAAAATTGAAGATGATGCATCGCGCCGACCGTCGATTCCGGTGACGCGGACGTCAGTATCGCGGGGAAACTGAATATCCGCGGTGCCAGAAAAATGTCACTTTGCTATTTCATAAAAGAAACCCGATGCCAGGAAACTTTATTCTCGAATCCAGCGTTTCTTCTCCCTCAAATTGGATGTTCCTCATGGATTTTATATATTATCAAATCTCCGAGCCAATTTCGATAAAAAATTTCAAGCTCTCATGTTGTATTCCGCACATTTCTGCATATATAATTTCATCGAAGAAACGAATTTAATTTATTCTTGAAATGAGAAATTATGTTTGAGATTTTTAATAATATGAGGTCTATTTTAATCCCAATCAAATATCCGAAGCCTGCCATAATGTATTCGACGTATTCCTTACAAATTTCATTCCATTCACGTCGTTCCAAAGTCAAATTAAATTTACTTTATTCTTGAAATGAGAAATTATGTTTGACATTTTTAATAAAATGAGGTACGCGTCGATTTTAATCAAATATCCAAAGCTGTAATGTATTCAACGTGTTCCTTAAAAATTTAATTTAATTTACGTCGTCCCGAAGTTAAATTAACTTTATTCCGGAAAACTGTAAACGTTTAAGATTTTTAATCATACAAACGTGTCGTTTTACGGTGGAACAGCTAGGAAGGGAAAACAACGGTGGCCGTCCAATAACAACGGGCTTCAAGCCGTGGGTAATCAGACCCGGCCAATAGACCGTTTCGTCGCTCAAATACACCTACTTTACCAATTTACCCGACGCAGCTACTTCGCCAATTACAACAACCGGCCAGTCAATTCCCTCTATGCAAAATACCGTCACGCGTGTTCGTGTTACCAGCCCGGGAACTAATGAACGGCTGCCAAGTTCCTGCGTACACCGCTAAGGAAGTAACGAACCCTGCCGTGTCCATGCGCCACGATTATTCGTCCGATGCCACAGAAACTCCCCTGTTCCGTCCGATCATTCTCATTTTTAATTAATTTCCCCGTTCGGTTCGTCCGTAATTTTTGTATCCGCGTTAAATAAATATGAAAGCTCGAGGGGCGGGCATCGGGGCTTTCTCCCGCGTCTCAATTTTCGCAGAAATTCGATTGTCGGGGTAGGAGCTCGTTTAAAAATTGACGGTGGAAAATGGCTTCTTTCTTGATGGCGCCTTCGCTCAAACTGCCAGGAATTAAACAACGTTCTTTGACGCGTCGACGGGAACGCGAAAAAAGCGGAGGACGCCGCAATCAACATCTCGTGATTAAACGCTTAAGCGCAGACACTTTTTTCGGGAGCGCGACGGCCCGGCCTTTTTCAAGGCAAGGATTTAATTAGCTGCTGCTCGAAACGAGGCGCTCCGTGCCCACGCAGTTCGGGCCGCCTTTTATTTTTACCCGTCAAACGATGCTCGCGGAACAAACTTTGCAAAATGCACGATTCATCAGGTATCCCGTGGAAAATTCACGGCGCCGAGATTTGTTAGATCATTAATTGAACGCTCTAGCCGCGACCGCGCAATTCATCCTTTATGAACATTTCGAAGAAAATTGCATTTTTGATGGAAACAATTTTTCTGAAATAAATTTCGACGAAAAATGCTCGTTTCACGCGTAAAGTTGGAAATATTTGGTTTTAAGGCGGCGCGAGTTCGTCCGTCCTCGAAACCAAAGTCGATTTATTCGCGAGCATCGATCGGCGGACCATGACTCTGGGTTTCGGTTTGAAGCGAGTTTAATGGAGTTTGTTGAATAAAAGAAGAGAGAAACGGGTGTAGTTCGAGTCATCGGGCAAAAATTTGTCAGGCGGACGTGACCGTTCGCGCCGGAACTAGGATATTGCAGTGGGCCTGTCGGCGGTGACAAAACGTCGTCACCGGCGGCAAATGAGCCGTTTTTTTTTGTTTTTTTTCTGCGGATCGATGATAGTCCTTGGCCGGGATTACGGTCCGTAAGAGAGAAAGGCGTACGAGCCGGGAGAGGAGCTAAAGCCTCGCGCCGGCCCGTTCTTACGGGCTGGAATTTTCAGGCGTCAGGCTTCTCGGGAAATTTATGGCGGGGTCACAGCTTGGATCGCCATGAACAGTGCTCACCCTCCTTTATCCGGGCTTGTTATCGTTCTGAACCTTTTGCCCTTGTAGGAATTACATACGTGTCCTCCGGTCCCCTATGTAGCATGTACATGTACACGCTATACATACGTACATGTCCATGTACCCTTTGGTTCCTTTGCGGTACATACACGTACGTGTAATGCATACGCGCGCGCCGCGGTCGCGTAGAGCTTGCAGCACAAAATTTCATTTTGATAATAAGTGCCCCCGGTATCTTCCGGAAATACTGGCGGTTAGGTATACGTATATACCGTGACCAGTTAAATCGGTACCGAAAGAAAGACCGAATCGCAGATCGGAAGGGAAAGTAATAACGCTCGTATAAAAAAGTTCCGCGGGATATTGAGTTACAAAGGTAGCCAGAATCGCAGGACTCCATCCCTTTAAGCAACTTTACCATCCCGCAACTTTTCCATTTTTGAAGGAGGATCCGCGCGCGATCGGTTTAACTTTTGATTCACTCTCATTCCCGTGCTTTATACACGGCGGCGGTCCCTAGAAATCTGAACTATGTTTGACCATGTCTTCCGCAGCGGACTGACCCTTTGGAAAGCATAACAGTCAGCCGGGTTGACTTTGATGGAACTACCGCGCGATGTTAACTCTAAGCCGTCGCGTCGGTGCACCTGCGACAGCCTTGTTCCCGACGCTATTAAAAATCCCTCGGAGAGATCGATTTTTCCCGCAGCTGAGCCGACGCGTTCCCCTTAAACCGAACGCTCGACTTAAGCAGGATTTGTATGTGAAACGACGTGAAATACTCCGGCTTCTACTGGATGTCTCACTTTGTATTTTGCACGCTTGATAGGACGTTACAAAGTATTAATTGCGTCATAAATAAAANGTGCACCTGCGACAGCCTTGTTCCCGACGCTATTAAAAATCCCTCGGAGAGATCGATTTTTCCCGCAGCTGAGCCGACGCGTTCCCCTTAAACCGAACGCTCGACTTAAGCAGGATTTGTATGTGAAACGACGTGAAATACTCCGGCTTCTACTGGATGTCTCACTTTGTATTTTGCACGCTTGATAGGACGTTACAAAGTATTAATTGCGTCATAAATAAAACTATATTAAAATATATATGAAATGTATATATGAAAATATACGATATAAAATTATATTCATTTATATTACGTTTATCGTATTTCTATGATAAATTATTAGAATTTAAGCATTGAGTGATTTGTTTCGAAATGTTGTGAAATAAAGTTCGTTCACCAAACGGAAAATTTATGGTATCATCGTTGCGTTACATATTCTCTTCGTGAACTGCGTGTGACTCGATCACACGGTCCTGACATCTCCGTATCCGGGTCTCACGATCAAATAGGAGACATGTGCGCGCGATTTTATCGTCTCACGATTCTATTTTCCCTCGCTTTTTTCGCGGTTCGAGCGTGTCAAAGGCGAGCCGTCGCCAAATTGAGTTTTAATGCCGGGAGTGAGCGAGAAAGAGAGAGAGAGAGAGAAGGAGAGATCTGTAGAAAAGTCGAGCGGCAGAAGAAAGGGCTGAAGATTGAATAGAAAATTCGTCTCGTGTATGTCGACGTGATCGGGTCGACGATTTATGGACCATAATTTACCGCGGTATTGTGAGCTAATACCCCTCGCGCGGTTTTTCGCAAGCAAAACTTCGAGGAATGTTAATGACTGTACTGTTTTTTTGAATCACAAGTTTTAATTATGACCGTGTAGTTTCATTACCGCGCCTCCGGGCAACCTATTTACTTATTCAAAAGACAAATTTTATTTGTCTGGAATTCATGACGCGCTCGAAACTTTTGAGTGACGGCGTTGACGGCAAAAAAGGTTTCGTAGTTTGTTTGCATAAAAAACATTGCCGGGGCAAGCTTGGAAAAGCACATCCTACAGCGGAGAACTCTTTTAAATATTTTGTTACAGCTTCCAGTTCTCCGGTAGACCGTTTAAATTCGTGCACTCCCGTCCCGACTCAGCTCTCCGCGCGTATTCATTTTCGTAATACGATTCGGCCGCGCTATTTTCTTCCCGTCGGAGTGGCTGATCGATTTAATTTCCCCGATTCGGATGTCTATTTCGTGCAAAACCGATTTTTTTCATCCGGGCTAAATTATTCATTCGTCGCCACTTTATATACGGGGAAAGTCGATTGGAAATTTGTTCACGCGGCCATTCTGGTGAGCAACGCCCGGTAAATTGTTTCGATCGTTGATTAAAAACAGGTTGGTTAAAGATCGAAACAGTTTCCCACTTTCCATATGTTTTTGCCTGTCGAACCATATCATACGCGCGCGTACAAGTGCTTCAAAAATTCTTTATTCCAACTAAAAAAAGGATAAAATAAAAATCTAACACGCGTTTCTGTTAATAAATTCATTAAAATCAATATATATATGTAATAAACGTTTATCACAAACTGTGCTATTTTTTATGTAATAAAGTTTTCCCCTAACAAAATTAACTGGTCGTAAAATTTTGTACGATGTTGTACACATTCAGGAGTATCGTTTCTGTCGCACGATCGGCCGTCCAACGATTTAATTTCGCTACACCATCGGGTGACCGGAACACGGAAAACGCATCGTCCGNAGAGAGAGAGAGAGAGAAGGAGAGATCTGTAGAAAAGTCGAGCGGCAGAAGAAAGGGCTGAAGATTGAATAGAAAATTCGTCTCGTGTATGTCGACGTGATCGGGTCGACGATTTATGGACCATAATTTACCGCGGTATTGTGAGCTAATACCCCTCGCGCGGTTTTTCGCAAGCAAAACTTCGAGGAATGTTAATGACTGTACTGTTTTTTTGAATCACAAGTTTTAATTATGACCGTGTAGTTTCATTACCGCGCCTCCGGGCAACCTATTTACTTATTCAAAAGACAAATTTTATTTGTCTGGAATTCATGACGCGCTCGAAACTTTTGAGTGACGGCGTTGACGGCAAAAAAGGTTTCGTAGTTTGTTTGCATAAAAAACATTGCCGGGGCAAGCTTGGAAAAGCACATCCTACAGCGGAGAACTCTTTTAAATATTTTGTTACAGCTTCCAGTTCTCCGGTAGACCGTTTAAATTCGTGCACTCCCGTCCCGACTCAGCTCTCCGCGCGTATTCATTTTCGTAATACGATTCCGCCGCGCTATTTTCTTCCCGTCGGAGTGGCTGATCGATTTAATTTCCCCGATTCGGATGTCTGTTTCGTGGAAAACCGATTTTTTCCATCCGGGCTAAATTATTCATTCGTCGCCACTTTATATACGGGGAAAGTCGATTGGAAATTTGTTCACGCGGCCATTCCGGTGAGCAACGCCCGGTAAATTGTTTCGATCGTTGATTAAAAACAGGTT
>SMSR01013063.1:21392-50429 GCA_019453355.1 Ceratina japonica | reverse complement strand
GGAATCAAGGTGCATTTTTTTGTCAGGCTTCAACTTGCAGATCTTCGAATATCTGAGCCTAATCAAATTTAGTTTTGCACCTGTTACTGGCTTTTAAACTTGTACACTCATTGTTAGTCAGTTTTTTTTATTGAGAATCAAGGTGCATTTTTTGTCAGGCTTCATTTTGTACATCTTCGAACACGTTAGTCTAATCACATTTATTTTTGTACCTATTACTGGCTTTCATTCTCGTACAATCATTGTTAGTCAGTTTTTTATTGGGAATCAAAATGTTTTTTTGTCAGGCTTCATCTTGAATCTTCGAACACGTTAGTCTAATCACATTTATTTTTGTACCTATTACTGGCTTTCATTCTCGTACAATCATTGTTAATCAGTTTTTTATTGGGAATCAAAATGTATTTTTTGTCAGGCTTCATCTTGAATCTTCGAACACCTTAGCCTAGTCAAAATTATTTCTGCACCTCGTACTGGCTTACATTCTCGTATAATCATTGTTAGTCAGTTTTTTTTATTGAGAATCAAGGTGCATTTTTTTGTCAGGCTTCATTTTGTACATCTTCGAACACCTTAGACTAATCACATTTAGTTTTGTACCTCTTACTGGGTTTTCAACTCGTATAGTCATTGTTAGTCAGTTTTTTATTGGGAATCAAGGTGCATTTTTTTGTCAGTCTTCAACTTGCAGATCTTCGAATATCTGAGCCTAATCAAATTTAGTTTTGCACCTCTTACTGGCTTTTAAACTTGTACACTCATTGTTAGTCAGTTTTTTTATTGAGAATCAAGGTGCATTTTTTTGTCAGGCTTCATTTTGTACATCTTCGAACACCTTAGCCTAGTCAAAATTATTTCTGCACCTCTTACTGGCTTACATTCTCGTATAATCATTGTTAGTCAGTTTTTTTATTGAGAATCAAGGTGCATTTTTTTGTCAGGCTTCATTTTGTACATCTTCGAACACCTTAGACTAATCACATTTAGTTTTGTACCTCTTACTGGGTTTTCAACTCGTATAGTCATTGTTAGTCAGTTTTTTATTGGGAATCAAGGTGCATTTTTTTTTGTCAGGCTTCAACTTGCAGATCTTCGAATATCTGAGCCTAATCACATTTATTTCTGCACCTCTGACTAGCTTTCACCTTGTACAATCATTATTAGTCAGTTTTTTATTGAGAATCCTGGTGCATTTTTTGTCAGGCTTGAATCTTCGAACACCTTAGCCTAATCACAATTATTTCTGCACCTCTTACTGGCTTTCACCCTGTCTCTTCCCTCGTACACTCACAATTAATAATATTTTTTATTAGAAATCCTGATGCACTTTTTTTTCAGGCTTCATCTTGCACACTGTCACGCATTTATTTTTGCACCTACCTCTTCCTGCTCATCGTTAGTCAATTTTGGATGGGAGTCCATCTCCGTGCACCATTTCTAGTCTCTGGGAGAGCCGTACAGCTTTGTCTAGGATCCTTTGTTACTTGGCACTCATTGTCCCATCGGTCACCGTATTTCCTGATCTTACGATTGTTCTCCAGCGACGAATTCCAACGAGCAGTCCAATTCCGTGGTTTTCCGTACTGGCTAATGCCAAGAGTCGTCCGCCTTTCTCCATCCTTGGCTTAGACGCGTTAAAGGTGCCCGGAATTTAAAGAGAGACCGCTTCTGTGATTAAAATTCGTATTTTAATTTCTCCAACGCGAGACCAACAGTTATTCTATTATTAACAGCTGATCATTCAGTATTTAATCAGACCAGCTGTTCAAGCGTCCTTCGAATTAAAATCGTTAACATAGTGACAATCTCTTGATTAATTCCCAAGCGAGAATAATTACGATGAATCGCGCGATAGAAATAGAATTGAAATCTTCTTATATAAAAGGGAAATAAATATTCACACGAGCTCTGATCGACGAATGGCACCAAATGCGTTCGAGGTAACAAAAAAAAAAATAGAATCGATGTACGACGAAAGAATGTTATGTAAATGGAGAGGCTGCCGGAAGTCGTCTGGTTTGATTAACTATTCATCGACGTTTCGAGGCGGGAACTGTCCCATTCGAAGAGCTCGCACTGCCGGCAGATCGCGCGGCCAAAGTGAATTACAAGCGTCCTCGTGCCCACCGTCGACGTCGACGTCGACGTCGTCGCCGGTGCTTCAACACGCTTTTCACCGGCCGGGCGCGCGTATTTTACACGCCGGACAATCCCCTCGAGTCACGCCGGTTGATCTATGTGTTTGCCCGGAGGAAATTAAGTTATGTCATTATCGTGCACCGTCGTAGCAACCCCGTGTCGCTGTTTTGGCGCCAAGAAGTTTCGCGACTCAAACGAGAAACGACGCCCACTGTTTTTCCCCGTTTCTCGTCCAGGGATCGATAATATCCTTCGACGTCTGCTATATTTTCATTTAACACGATGTATATATGAAATTTTGTATGTTTTATATTTTTATGGATTCAATTAGAAATTGATTTTAATTGTTTCAGGCTTGGGCAGTGAGGGAGCGAACGAAGCGTAGGCGGTAGCTCATACGGGTGAGTCTCTCCTCTCTTTTATATATATATATATACATATGTATATGCGTATGTTTTTGTCGGAGGGAAATCTGAGGAAATGTTGATTAACGAAATACGCGTGAAACGAGGTATACCATTTTCCCGTTCTCGGTGAAAGAAAGCCGATTGAATTACGAGGAAGTACGTGTAATTGAAAAACGAGGATCGCGGCAATTTGCCTCTGTGATCGTTAATTAAACCCGTGTGCCTCGGAGCCCCGATTCACGAAAGGCCTCCGCCGCCGCCTGTCTCTCTGGCAATCTTCGGAGATTGCAAATGAGTGCCAGTTGCAACCATGCCAGAGACACGTATCTCTTTAATTGTTAATTACACGCCGGTTTCGCACTCTTCCTCGCTCAACCTGATCCAGCCCCGATAAGACCGATTAACGTCTGCATTGTTTCACCAGAGGTTTTCCAGTTTTTTTTTTTTTTTCTTTTTTTACTGACGTCAAAGAGTCTCTGTCTTGTACAGATAGAAAATTGGACGCACTTCGAGATTGCAACGTCTTAATTAGTATCTAATAAACGCAATTTAATATGATTAATCTGTAATAATTAAAAGGATACACGTGCTTGGGTTTTATTGAATTTTTTAATCTTTTTTATGTTTTTGAATACTAAATTCATTATTAAATTAATTCATTATTATAATAGAATATTTTTAGACTGGAGGCAGGCTTTTAGACTGTCGGAGTTCCATTGGTAATAATTTGACATGATTAATCTATCCTAATCAGAAAAATATACATGTTTTGGGTTTATTAAATTTTTATTCTTCTTTTTTTATGTTTTTGTACACTGAATTCATCATTGAATTAATTCATTATTATAATAGAATGATATTTTTAGACTGGAGGGTCTGTTGAAGTTCTATTGTTAATAATTTGATATGATTAATCTATTCTAATCAGAAAGATATACATGTTTTGGTTTTATTAAATTTTTTAATTCTTTTTTATGTTTTTGTATACTGAATTCACCATTAAATTAATTCATTATTATAATAAAATTATATTTTTAGACTGGAGGATCTGTTGAAGTTCTATTGTTAATAATTTGATGTGATTAATCTATTCTAATCAGAAAGATATACATGTTTTGGGTTTATTAAATTTTTTAATTTTTATGTTATTTGTATACTGAATTCATCGTTAAATTAATTCATTATTATAATAGAATATTTGTAGACTGGTGGCAGTACCAAAGGGTCTGTTGAAGTTCCATTGGTAATAATTTGAGGACTAGGGTTCGTGGAGTTGTTGAAGATGTAGGAGTTGCAAATGAACTTTCTAACCATCCCATTCATCCGTTCGTGAGAATACGTTGTTGCGCTATTGAGAGAGGAAGAGACGCGTAATAGTGCGGCGGCCGTTATCTCCCGACGTGGCTCTCATTTTTCTGTTCATTCGAATGCAGGTTGCGAGGCCCGGCTAACGGACACGTTATCTTTACGTGATCGGCAAACGAGCATTTCGAAACGAGCGCGTGGCTCTCTCGCGTGGAAACCCCGTGAAAGGAAAAGCGCGGAAATCTTGTTGCAAAAAATTCACCCGATGCAAATTTCCCCATGAATCGAATTCCCGGGTCTCCTTTTTTCGCACGGGCACACACCTCCCGCCCCGCTGAAAGCTTTTATCTGTACGAACGAGCCCCGTACGTGCATTTCGTCTGATTTAATTAAAACGTCATTTCTCGATCGAATGAAAGCTTGCAAATATTTGAGTCACTAACAAAACTAGTTTCTTTTTCCCCGTAGTCTCCCCGTAAATTATTTTATAGCATTTTTTATTACGAATGTCTGAAATGCTTTTTATTCATGAGAAAATTAGGTGAAGAATCATTTTTTATTGTAGTTAAATGAGAGACGCGACGCGACGTGGTCCAATTCGTCGGTAGGCGAAACAGAGCGGACTAGTTTCGGCGCGAGAGTGAAACAGGGTTTCCCGTTTCTTTCCCCGTGATTCAGGAGGCGAATCACGGTGCGTGACTGTGAATCCTAGCGCGGGTTTCAACCATGAAACAACAGCCGAGGCTGACTCCCTTGTTTTACGAGTTCGCTTCGTTCTCCCCGCGCGCCGTTCTCCGGCTCGCCTTGCCGTTTCTTCGTTCTCTTAACAATCCGTTATTTTAAACACGCTCGCGAAGAATATTAGGTCGTTCAATAAACCTCCACCGAGATTTAAGCTCGCTTCGAACTTTTAGAATTAGGGAAGATTTAGTATCGCTCGTCTTTTTACTTCAGAAAAATATGTAATACTAGTTCCTTAGAAATACCGAGTCATTTTTGTGTTATAAATTCAATTTGCTGCAAGAATGACAGGAACAGTAGTGAATTAATCAAATTTTTTGTCTCTGGGAAAAATTGCTCGTATTTCTTTCTTTCAGGAAAAAAGTAGATTTTTTCTAGAAAAGAATCGTACTAATTTTTTCCTGAAAAAGAGAAATACGAATTTTTCCCTGAAAAAGAAATCCGATTAATTATTTTATTTCTTTTATTCTTGTAACAAATTAAATTTATTATAGAAAAATTATTTATGTTTCTACGAACAAATATTAAATTATTTAGGTAAACTCATTGCTTTTGACTTCTTGTTCTGTTTCTTTGAACGTTTGAGCCGGGTTCCTTTTGTTCGGATGCTTGAGCAATCAGACAGTTGAATCGGCGGCCCGATCGTGTTTGTTTCTCGAGACAACCCGCGGCGTTTATTCACGTACATGCGAGGGAATCATTCTGGTAATGAAGCTTGCCCGAAGTAATTTGAATGTGAAGGGAAAAACATCGGATGGTTAACACAATTCCGATTCTCGAGGACCCGAATATTCAGCGGAGGCCGACGTCTGCACGTACACACGCTCGCGGTTAACGAGGCTCTTTGATCGCGGATTCGTGTCACAGATTCGCCCGTCGAATATTTTCCAACAAACGAGCGGAAGGACCGGCTTCCTTCTCTACTTTTTCAACGTCCAACAGTCGCACTTCGTTCTCTACTCCCTTGTACTGCTATTAGGAGCCCAATCATTTATCCTGGTTAATTGAATTGTACAAATGAATCTATGGTTGTTTGTACGTATTTCTTGCAATATTCTGTTTATATACATTTTGTACATACTATTGTATATACAATTTTAGTATAATTTCTATACTTCAATTTTTGTATATACGATTGTATATACAATATGTACTCAATTTTTGTATGTACGATTATATATACAATATGTACTCAATTTTTGTATATACGGTTGTATATACAATATTTATTCAATTTTTGTATATACACAATATGTATATACAATTGTACATACAAAAATTGAAATATAGAAATTATACTATGTTTGCTTATACATCTGCAATATTTTATTCAATTCTATTTGTATAAATCTAATAAGAATAGAGAAATGTATTTATATTAGAAGTAGTTGATATATTTGCTCATTTCATTCTGCTTTTCTTCATTAGATGTGAAAAGTCAAATTAGTTTCTTGCTAGACCAATAGAAGTCGAATCATGCCCTGGTTAATTGAATTATAGAAATTATTCAATTCTATTTGTATGACTCTTCTGAATAGAGAAATTTATTTGTATTAGGAGTTGATAAATTTGCTTATTTCATTCTGCTTTTCTTCATTAGATGTGAAAAGTCAAATTACTTTCCTGTCTGACCAACAGAAGTCGAAAATCATGCCCTGATTAATTGAATTATAGAAATTGTTCAATTCTATTTGTATGACTCTTCTGAATCGAGAAATTTATTTGTATTAGGAGTTGATAAATTTGTTTATTTCATTCTGCTTTTCTTCATTAGATGTGAAAACTGAAATTAGTTTCTTGCTAGACCAATAGAAGTCGAATCATGCCCTGGTTAATTGAATTATAGAAATTGTTCAATTCTATTTGTAAGAGTCTTCTGAATAGAGAAATTTATTTGTATTAGGAGTTGATAAATTTGCTTATTTCATTCTGCTTTTCTTCATTAGATGTGAAAAGTCAAATTACTTTGCTGTCTGACCAACAGAAGTCGAAAATCATGCCCTGATTAATTGAATTATAGAAATTGTTCAATTCTATTTGTATGACTCTTCTGAATCGAGAAATTTATTTGTATTAGGAGTTGATAAATTTGCTTATTTCATTCTGCTTTTCTTCATTAGATGTGAAAACTGAAATTAGTTTCTTGCTAGACCAATAGAAGTCGAATCATGCCCTGGTTAATTGAATTATAGAAATTGTTCAATTCTATTTGTAAGAGTCTTCTGAATAGAGAAATTTATTTGTATTAGGAGTTGATAAATTTGCTTATTTCATTCTGCTTTTCTTCATTAGATGTGAAAAGTCAAATTACTTTGCTGTCTGACCAACAGAAGTCGAAAATCATGCCCTGATTAATTGAATTATAGAAATTGTTCAATTCTATTTGTATGACTCTTCTGAATAGAGAAATTTATTTGTATTAGGAGTTGATAAATTTGCTTATTTCATTCTGCTTTTCTTCATTAGATGTGAAAAACTGAAATTAGTTTCTTGCTAGACCAACAGAAGTCGAATTATGTCCTGATTAATTGAACTATAGAAATAAAACTACGTTTGCTTATGTACTCGTACTCGATGCACTTGCTTACCCTATTCTCCTTTTCTTCATCATCTCTTATTAATAGAAGTCTAATTAATTATATTTCCTGATTAATTGCATTCTTCCTTTCCCAAAAATCAAATTGCATTTGCTTGTAAATAAATCTTGCAATATTCAATGTAATTTTGCAATTCATTTCAATTGCATTTATATGAATCTCGTGTAAATGCATTTGGACTCGATGCATTTGTATATTCCATACCTCTTTTCTTCATCATCTGTTATTACTAGAAATCTAATTAATTATATCTCTTGATTAATTGCATTCTTCCTTTTTCAAAAATTAAATTGCATTTGCCTATACATAAATCTCCTTGCAATGTTCAATTTACTTCAATTGAATTGGCATGAATCTCGTGTAAATGCATTTGTACTCGATGCATTTGCTAATTTCATTCCCCATTTCTTCATTATCTCTTATTATTAGAAGTTTAAACAATCCTATCTCCTGATTAATTGCATTCTTCCTTTTCCAAAAATTAAATTGCATTTGCCTGTACATAAATCTCCTTGCAATATTCAATTTACTTCAATTCATTTCAATTGAATTTATATGAATTTCGTGTAAATGCATTTGTACTCGTTTCTTCATCATCTGTTATTACTAGAAATCTAAATAATCATAGCTCTCGATTAATTATATCCTTCTCGTCCAGAACGTTAAACAGCATTTTCTTGTATACATATAAATCCCCTTGCAATATTGAATAGAATTGAATTGAACTGAATTCGTACTAATCTCGTGTAAATCCATTCGTATTTATACTCGATGCACTTGCTCATTTCATTCCTCTTTTCTCCATCACCTATTATTAATAGAAATCTAAATATTTATATCTCCTGATTAATTATATCCTTCTCATCCATAATATTAAATAGCATTTGCTTATATACATATAAATCTCCTTACAACATCGAACCGAACCGAATTGAATTGAATTCGTACGAATCTCTTGTAAATGCATTTGTACTTACACTCGATGCACTCGGTTATTCTATTCATCAGCCCTGATTCATCTCGTAAGTGGCTATCGGTGAGACGTTAAACAATATTCGCCGTTTAAACGGAGACGCGGAGTTGCAGTAAAAGTGGGTTATGAACTCGCATTGCTCCGAAGTTCCCAAGCTTCGAGGATCGAATTATCTCGTTAACCTCTCCGCCGCCGGGGTAATTCCCTTATCGAATCGCTTCTACCGGAATTCACGCGTAATTCGCGTACGTATCAACGAATCATCGGATCAGCTATTTCACCACCGGAATCGTTCCAAACCAGCGACGCTCTCGCGCACTTAAATCGTAACAAGAATTTCTCTTGGCGTCGGATCCAAATCCGAAGAAATCCAACGTCGCTCTTGTTCCTCCTCGAATTTCTGATTCCGCGAATCGGTCGCGGGAACCGCTTGCTTGCATCGCGACTATTGTCGCTTGTTCGCATTCTCAACGATCTCCTTTACGTCTGCGAGAGACGTTACACGTTTTAAAGCTGACGTACGGACGCGTATTTCGCCCGACGGATCCGCGAACAGGGAGCTCGTTCTTTCTCCAACGTTTCGGTTTCTACAACGACGTCGTGTAAGCGAATTTCTAAGCCGGTCTTATCGAAAATTACGTAACCAGTCGTTCGTCTCGTGTTTCAAGCCCGATACCCGGTTCCATTGTTAATCGATGCGAGTGCGTGGCCGCGGTTACCGAGTCGCAAATCTCTACCTTCCTTCCCTCGGTTTTTCACCCTTTTCTCTCTCTCTCTCCTTCGGATTTTTCATTGAAAGCCGAAGAAGCGCGGCGGCGGCGGCGGCGGCGTGCCACCACCAAGGGTCAGGGGTCGGGGCGCACGAAAAGGGTGAAAACGTATAGCGGGCGCATGCGCCGTGACGCAACAATATGGTGAATTCTCCGAGGTAGCCCAGTATCCACCCGACCATCAGCTGATCAATATACTTCCGCACACACGCCACGTCATACGCGCGGCACACGCATGTCACGCATCGCGCGGACCGTTACGCGTGTAACACTCAGTGAACGTGCGAACGTGTCGGGGAGCCCGGTGGTGTGCACGCGGATCCAGGAGCCCGTCGGGAACACGGTGAACCGCGGTGGACCCGAGCCAGGTACGTCCCGCGGACCCAACGACTCGATCGGCTTCTTCGACAGACCTTATCTGGGCCATCGACTTCCGCTTCTATCGGTCCTCCCGACGATTTCTTACACGATATTCAAATCCGGTTTAATAATTGTGCATCGAAACGTCGGTACATATTTTTTTTATAGTTTCTTGGTTATCGATGAATTTGTTTCATAAAGTAAGAGGATTTTGACTGAATTTTAGTCTGAACGAAGAACGGATGGAAATGTTGATTGGAATTCGTGTCGATTGGATATCGATCGTCGAGTTTCACGTGCCTTAGACGGGTCGCGGTTTTCCCGTCGCCGCTACCAGTTTTTCCGCGCCGACTATCGGATATTCTCGCGTGTCAGTCATTTCACCGCGAGAATGCTCGCCGGCTGCCAGCAGCGAATTTCCTCGACGCAGACGATCGGGGGCATTGTCTCAGACCCGGCGCACGTGTGCGTTTCGCGAAAACCGTTTCCCACATTCCCTTTGTTACAAGGTAGACGATTCGTCGAAAGTAATTACCGAGCGACGTTAATGACAGAAACGTGTAATTTCGTTCAATCCACTGTAACGTGTTCACGTGTTTTCCCTTTTTTCTTAAATACCTAACAATTCTTCGTTCATAGAAACCAGACTCATTTTTAATTGGCGAGGGAAATTCCTGTTCTTTACGAGATCTACAAAAATCTTTTATTATTTGTTTATGTTCGAAGTCTCGGGGTTGAAGCTAATAAAAAAGATACGGTTCGGGGTTGATCGCGGCGGGGATGAAATTTGGAGTAGAGCAGGTCGTTTAAGCGGGCGCAATTAAAAGTTGACCGTTGACGGACGGGGCGGCGGGTCGATAGCGCTCGGCGTTAAATTATTCAGCGATCCTAAACGCGGTTCCAGATAATTTCTGTATCTAGCCGCGAACAGCCGGCGCGGCGGTCCTCTCCTCGCGGGCCGACGTGGGCGAGGGAAGCGTATTTTCGGAGCACCGGCGTGTTGCAACATCCGCGCCGTGAACGATAAAGTTGAATGAGATTTAAATTTAATTCGGAAATCGCGGCCGAGTTCATTTGGTCACTCTCCCGTTTTTTGCCAATTCTATCCTCGAAACCCGGTATTAACGTCGCCCGGGTTTATTGCCTAGATAAAACGCCCGGATAAATATGCTCTCCCTCGTAACGCAATTCTCGTTCTAAATTCTTCCGGTCGTTTGTTTTATCGCAAGATTAAGGGTAGGTTCATTTCAATCAATTTCA
Source organism: Ceratina japonica (assembly GCA_019453355.1). Lineage (NCBI taxonomy): Eukaryota > Metazoa > Arthropoda > Insecta > Hymenoptera > Apidae > Ceratina > Ceratina japonica. The sequence goes on along the minus strand of SMSR01013063.1, from coordinate 39,877 downwards.
CTATTTCACGGTGAATGAAAGAGTTTAAATGTGTATTAATTGCACTGTTAAGAATTTTTCATTGGATGTCATGAAGAAATGCATTCATGTATTTTTTTATTAAGTTTAATGAAAAATTTTATTGAATATTCATTGCGAACACTAATTTTCGTGAACGGTACATTAAATTTTCTTCAAAGTTCATTAATTTTTTTTGAAAATTCATTAACCCTTTGCGTACATTTGACGTCTGAGACACGTCATTCACTTTTGTTTGTTATAAGCATAATATTAGGAAAGAGACTACGTTGTTTTGCAATTCTAATTACTTGAAGACATCTTAATACTATATGTGTCATCAATATTTTAGAAATAAATAAATTCTTACGTAAAATGTACTGCTTTTACATACTACTCCAAGCAATCAAAAATTATATCCGTTCCACATGCACATATTTTCTCAAATAAATCCATACCTAAGGGGTTAATTTTATGGTAAATTTGTATTAATATACGATTAACTTAAATTTGATGTATTATTTCCCATGAAAAGTGCATTAAATTCAATGATATTTTTAACAGTGTTCTCAGTAATTTCAGTTCATATTCACGAATTTCTGTACGAAATAATTAGTAGAACGTCGCGGGAAGATTAATGAAATCTACGAAGCAGTCAGTGGTTTAATTATTCACGAGCTGAGAAGTGATTGAACTTTAATGTCGGCCGGTTCGTCATAACAGGTCCGCGGGTCGGGCATTATTCACGCGAATAAAAAAAAGAAAAAAATGGAAGGAAAAAGGTCCCGGGGTGATAAGGGAAGTCGGAAGAAAACAGCTCGAGAAGCCCGCAACCGTGAAATTCTCTCGCCGCGTGGCGATTGCGGTGAAGTCGTTCATTGACTTCGCTCCCCTCGGCGCCCTGGGCCCCCACCCTCGCCCGGATGCATCCGGATTATTCGTTCACGTCGTAGCCGAGTGCACTTACGCGGATACACACACGCGCGCGCGTTTTCGTTCTCGAACTCCCCCCTCCTTCCCCCGTGTCCCCCGCGGCCGCCTCCTCTTTCATCCCTCTGTATCTCTTTGTCGCTGGCTCCCTCCTCGTGGTCCGCACTCTCCCACCCAGGCCTAGTGCCTCTCCGTGACGAAGGAGCCGGAGAAGGAGGAATAGACGACTACTCGCGTCGGAAGAACCGGGCACGCCGCATTGCAAACTAACCCGTGTTCCGTTTAGTGCCGGTTCTTTCCCCAGTGACAACTCTCGTCCTCTCCGTTGGCTCGTCGGTGTCCCGCGGCTCCTAAGGATTCCTCAAGGTACACCCCAAAGCCCGTGACTTACCCTCCCCCTCTTTATCTCTGTCTCTGTCTCTGTATTTTCTTATTCCGACCTTGACGGACATCGAAATTGGGACACACCCGGCTCTCTCGAGAGGATTAATTGGTCGGCGTTGACGAGGGAACGAGCAGCGAAGAACGCGCACGGGGCAACCTTGCTCGAGCGTCTGTCTCGTCGGCCAGTTAATTAGCAGCCGGGCACGTGGTGTTTGTTGGTGGAAACAGTGAAGTGCGCGGGTTCCCCACCCCCCCTGGTTCGATCGTTTCTAGTTCCTATATAGAATTGCGTAATTGGGAATCCTTCGAACGCCTTGCCGACCCGGACCCGAAGTAATGCGCGTGATTAATCGGTCGGCAAAGCGTCGCGGTGCACTTGGAGCTGCATAGATCGCGGGTGCATTGTCAGTGCGAAGGTTCAGGACTCCTAATGGGAGTCTGTGCTCGTCGGGAGACGCGACTTTCACCGACGAAAGAACGCGGCATTACGTCAACAGGCGTTCCACATACCGGAGAGCGTATTATATGCGTATCATAAAGAGTGCCGTTGGAGAATCATANGATTCCCCCCCCCCTCCCAGGTTCGATCGTTTCTAGTTCCTATATAGAATTGCGTAATTGGGAATCCTTCGAACGCCCGGACCCGAAGTAATGCGCGTGATTAATCGGTCGGCAAAGCGTCGCGGTGCACTTGGAGCTACGTAGATCGCGGGTGCATTGTCAGTGCGAAGGTTCAGGATTCCTAATGGGAGTCTGCGCTCGTCGGGAGACGCGACTTTCACCGACGAAAGAACGCGGTATTACGTCAACAGGCGTTCCACATACCGGAGAGCGTATTATATGCGTATCATAAAGAGTGCCGTTGGAGAATCATATAATATCGAGTGTCGTAGAGAGGGAGAGAGAGCGGGGGATACACCGAGTGGATTTAAAACAGTGGCCGTGGATCACGTTTGGTTTTTTTNAATATCGAGTGTCGTAGAGAGGGAGAGAGAGAGAGAGCGGGGGAGACACCGAGTGGATTTAAAACAGTGGCCGTGGATCACGTTTGGTTTTTTTTGTTTGTATGCGCAGGGCTTGCTGCTGATCTATTCCGGAGGCAACTGCGAGGGACGTCGTTATCGTCGGTGAGTAACTGCTAACAGTTTTGCGTCGACGCAAGAATGCAGCCACGCTCGATTCCGCATGCGAGGCACGCGGCCGCTCGTAGGAATTTAGCGACGACAATCGGCCCCGTTCGTCTCCCGCCACGATTTACGCGATCATAATCCGACGTATATGGCCGCTGCCGCTGCCTGCCTGCTGCTGCCCTGGAAAACAACGCCTAGCTGCATTCTGCCTGCGTTCTGCCTCGCTCGTTTCACGGTTGATCACATTTTTTCACGACTCGAATGCAAACGTGACCCGCGTATGCGCGCATCGGGTCTTATCTACGGTTCTTGTCTCTCTGTTGTAATCGCGTCGGAGTATTTAAGTTTACAGTGTTTACGTTTACTTGTGCATTTTACATGAGGCTAGAGTTGTTGGGAAAAGGTCCTTCGACCAGGAATCGGCTCGATCTGGCGAATATCAGAGAATCGAGCCAATTTCCTGGTACAATGAGAAAAATGGTCTGACGATTAGCAAAAATTGAAATTTGGTATCAAAAAAGTACTTTCTTTGAGTAATAAATACGTTCCTTTTGTATTTATTCCAAATCCATATAGTAATTTCTACACAGTAATAATAATTTCTATCCACAGTTACTAATTTTTACTGTCCCTCGTTCGTGATTTCCAATATTCACATTTTCCTTCTATTACTTTACTTTATATAACTACACGCGATTTATATTATTTCATATATAGATTAAAGATTTTATTATATAATTCTTGTAATTTCTTTTGGGTTCAATAAGTAAAAATTATACTAAGTAAAAAGTAATAATTAACAATAAGTAAAAATAATACTATTTAAAATTATACTAAATTATACTAAGCATACAGACGAATTTTTCCTTAAAGTTTAGCAATCGTTAATTAAACCCAAACATGTTTCAAGATTACTATTCAAATATAGTAATTTTTACTTACAGTGACGTCCATAAATATTCGTACACATTTCAAAACGATATAAAATTTTTTGTATTTGATCAAAGAACTTTATCTTCTGTGCAATTTTAAAGAGCTTAATTTACTATAGAATTTCTAAGAAAAAATTTAAAAAACTTGGTATTCATTGAAATCGCGAAGAAAATAGTAAAGAACATGATGTTTAACTTTTTTGTTGGAGGATCTAGCAAAAATTTCAAACATCCCGTTTGTAGATCTAAATGTGTAAAGTTTCATAAAAATCCATGAAATCATAAAAGAGTCAGACATGTCGATAGATGTAAAAATTCTTCAATTTATCCCAGTCGTAGATTGAAAGTCGTGGAGAACTGCGATTTTTTCAATTTCTAATCGCTTTTAGCGCATAGCAATATTGATCGATTTGTATGAAATTTTGTACATGCATATAACTTACTTAGATCTGCAAACGAGACACTTCCATTTTTTATTAAAGACCCTAATAAGAAAGTTAAAAATCATGTCCTTTACTATTTTCCTCGCGATTTCAATGAATACCAAGTTTCTTTAATTTGTTGTTAGATATTCTATAGTAAATTAATCTCTCTAAAATGACACAGAAGATAAAGTTCTTTGATCCAATACTAAAAATTGTATACCGTTTCGAAATGTGTACGAATATTTATAGACGTCACTGTAAATATACAATACATATTGCTAGAACTTGTGGCTTCATTTTTCTCAGTGTAGAAGGGCACGGTAGGGCCTTTTTCCTAGAGACTCTGACATCCATCTTCTAATTAGAGAATTCTTGTATTTGATAATGGACTCTCGTGAAGAGTGCAAGTATTTTATTGAACAATTGAGTGGTTGGGCAAACGCGTTCTATCTGCATACCAACTTTAGAGCCGATAAGCTCATGCGTCCGGCGCGTTATCGACAATTCTGATATGGGCGTTTTTTACGCGACCGGTATTGTGCCGCGCTCTAGGCAACGATCGTGAAAATTCATCCGATCGAGCTTGGCGAGGCATTAGGGCAGAGTTTGTTCCGCGCAGAAACTCGTTCCTCGCGAACGGCCCCCGTTACGTCGTGGCCGTTCCGCGAGCCACGGGAATGCAAACAAACGTAACCGAGGTCGAGCTGAATGAAATTCAAATCGTGCGGCGTTTTCGTGACGCGATGGTTTTTGATCCGACAAACCGGGACTTCCCGAGTCTTTGATAAGAGTTACTTTGAGCGTTAATCAATTATCAAGAAATGGTTTNGTCGTGGAGAACTGCGATTTTTTCAATTTCTAATCGCTTTTAGCGCATAGCAATATTGATCGATTTGTATGAAATTTTGTACATGCATATAACTTACTTAGATCTGCAAACGAGACACTTCCATTTTTTATTAAAGACCCTAATAAGAAAGTTAAAAATCATGTCCTTTACTATTTTCCTCGCGATTTCAATGAATACCAAGTTTCTTTAATTTGTTGTTAGATATTCTATAGTAAATTAATCTCTCTAAAATGACACAGAAGATAAAGTTCTTTGATCCAATACTAAAAATTGTATACCGTTTCGAAATGTGTACGAATATTTATAGACGTCACTGTAAATATACAATACATATTGCTAGAACTTGTGGCTTCATTTTTCTCAGTGTAGAAGGGCACGGTAGGGCCTTTTTCCTAGAGACTCTGACATCCATCTTCTAATTAGAGAATTCTTGTATTTGATAATGGACTCTCGTGAAGAGTGCAAGTATTTTATTGAACAATTGAGTGGTTGGGCAAACGCGTTCTATCTGCATACCAACTTTAGAGCCGATAGCTCATGCGTCCGGCGCGTTATCGACAATTCTGATATGGGCGTTTTTTACGCGACCGGTATTGTGCCGCGCTCTAGGCAACGATCGTGAAAATTCATCCGATCGAGCTTGGCGAGGCATTAGGGCAGAGTTTGTTCCGCGCAGAAACTCGTTCCTCGCGAACGGCCCCCGTTACGTCGTGGCCGTTCCGCGAGCCACGGGAATGCAAACAAACGTAACCGAGGTCGAGCTGAATGAAATTCAAATCGTGCGGCATTTTCGTAACGCGATGGTTTTCGATCCGACAAACCGGGACTTCCCGAGTCTTTGATAAGAGTTACTTCGAGCGTTAATCAATTATCAAGAAATAGTTTACATGTTTTTCTATCTACTGCAGTTTAGATTAGGTGAAGGCATTAGAATAATGACCAGTTTTGAAAAGTAAAGCGAGTTCATTTAGAAACATTGTGTTGCCAAGCAATTATAGTTTCTAATCGCCAATTTGAGTTAGAAAAAATGGTAAAAAACCTGAACAGTCCTTCGAGTGTGGTAATTTTTTGAAGCGAGAGAATTTTCATCGTTCGTTCGTGAATTTCATGATCATAATATCGTGTTCCTCGATACGATCGATAAAAGTTTCTGCGGAGAGAGTCGGCTTTTAAGTTTCGCGATGAGAGAGGAGTCGTCGGTGGGGCCCGGCGAGAGAGTCAAGGATGCGGAGGGCAAAGGGAGCAGGAATAGTGGTCAGACTGGTGTACCAGGACGTTACACCTTGGCGCAAGGGCATGCTCTTCGTCTGATCCTCTTTCTCGAGTCTAAGGCTAAGCGTGGAATGCCGTAGGTAGGGGCAGGGTTAGCGTACGGATAAAAGACCCTTCTCGGCGTGCTACGCTCGAGGGTTCTCGTCGCAGGGTCAAGGAACGGCAGCGATAGCGTACTCCACGGTTTCGCGTTGTTTATGCAAGTCGATCGTACCGTTAGCGTAATCTCAGGTGCATTGACTCGAAACCTACACTGAGAAAAACGGAGCCACCAAATTTTAACAATATTTAGTGTATATTTAAGGTAGTTCTCTACAAACTCAAAGTACTGGATATCATTATGAAAATAATATATTTCATTCTTGAAATAACAAAAAATATTATAGAATTTTTTACAACTCCGATTACCGAACTCATTTTCCAGAAAAAAATACTTAAAGTTGCTTCGTTTTACACGCTGTATTGTATGTAACGCACTATTACGTTTAATATTATTAACACAAAACTGTATTACATATACAGTTAGTATATATAACTGTACTTATTGTACAAAAACACTGTAGATGTTAATGGAAAATTGAGGTATAAAAGTTGGAGATTTCTACTTTCTAATTATTGAATGGGAATGAGGAGTAGCCGAATTAATTTAAAAGATATTTAATGTTCAAGGAACAAAAAACTATGATTCGATAACCTCGTCTTTGTCTATCATATTAATGACTACGTGTGTCATTGCTACACACAAGCAACATTATTTTAACATTGTTACCTTTATATTAATATCAACTAAAACAATATTAAAATTCATAAATAAATTTAATAAAATAGTCTATACTAATCAAACAATGATTTTGAACATTTTATTTTCCACGCACAATTGATCAGAGTCCGTGGAGAACTACCTTGAGACAAAATTACTATATTTGAATAGTAATGAATCTTGAAATGTGTTTGGATTTAATTAATGATTGCTAAACTTTAAGAAAAAATTCATCTGTATGCTTAGTATAATTTTTACTTATTCAACTCAAATGAAATTAACAAATTATATAATAAAATCTTTAATCTATATATGAAACAATATAAATCGCGTGTAGTTATATAAAGTAAAGTAATATAAGGAAAATTTGCAAACTGAATATTAGAAATCACTGACCAGGTATAGTAAAAATTAGTAACTGTGGATAGTAATTATTATTACTATATAGAAATTACTATATAGATTTGTAATAAATACAAAAGGAACGTATTTATTATTCAAAGAAAGTATTTTTTTCGTACTATATTTCAATTTTTGCTAATCTTCAGACCACCGTTTTCTCATTACTGTGTAGAAATTACTATATGGATTTGGAATAAATACAAAAGGAACGTATTTATTATTCAAAGAAAGTATTTTTTTCGTACTATATTTCAATTTTTGCTAATCTTCAGACCACCGTTTTCTCAGTGTAGCCAACCATTTCCCGTAGAATCATCCTCGCCCCGATGCATTTTCTATTCGATCTTCGATCTTCCATTTATTTGGCGAACTTTGGGTCTCGATTAAAAGTGAAAGTAATCACAAAAATTGAAAGTAAAATGTCTGTCGTTGCTCACTGGTTTCGTGTCATCCTATGTTTATTCATCGCAGCACTTGCTACGCGTTTTCCTGCCGGGACGCTGTTACGTGGCGAGTGAAAACTCGGAGTCCTTGAGGCGCCGCGTCTTTTTACGAGATAAATCTCGCAACCTTTGCCGTAACGATACAATTTTCCTGCACCGAGCCGAACGCTACGGGTATATGTATTCAGCTAGCGGGCTTCTTCAGTTTAGAAGTGCCCCGGCCAGACGCCACGGTGTACATTACGTAAATACGTGTCTCGGATTTTATCTGCGACATTGAAACCGATTTTTCTAAAGGAGTCGGTAAATTGGAGCGGCGCGCCTCTTTTTAGACGCGCGTCCGATGAAATCATACGAGGAAAATGCATCACCGCGTCATCGGCTGTCTAAAAACAAAATCACTCAAGCTCGAATCAAAATTACGATGAATCTCATAAACTTTATTCATAAATAATATAATTTTCCTGAATAGTTTATCGTTTTAAATATATTTCTCACATTTTTTTTTTAGGGATTTTATGATACAACGATCCATGTCGGTCATCTCATTTTTTGAGTACGTTAGGATTTCGGTATTAATTACTCGGAACGGAGGGAATTCTGCGAGCGGCGAGGTTTCCGGGCAGCGGCGGGTGACAATGAATAAATTTGCACGCACACCACCGCTAAATAAATTTGACGCCGCGACCGGCCGCTTTTCCGGCACGTCCGCCGAATCTAATTTTGAAGCTGAACCGCGACGAGGGAGCGCTTGCGGGGCGAAGAGGACGAGTCCCGACCGATATATGAAGGATCGCCGTTAAAGACGCGCGCCTTATGGAAATAATCGAGACCCGCCGCCGCCGCCGGTTCGTCACGCGCAAGCGTTATCGATTCCCGTGGATCGTTTTGACTCGGGGCTATCCAAAATTAGAGTACCGAACGGTGATTACGGCATGCACCTCTCTCCGGAGCGTCTCTCAAAGGAGCCTCGAGCTTTTGTGTCGTTGTCATCGACGTCTCCGTCCTATTCACAGACACCCGGGGGAGTTTCTCTCGTTCAATTTCTTTCTTTCTCGACCGACCGTCTCCCCATTGTTTACGTACCCTTATATTGTCCCCGCCGCTCTCTGCCGACGACAGCCATTGGATTATGGATTATTCAACGATTAAGTAGTATGCCGCGCGGAATGCTCGTTTCATTGTCCGGAAGATTTCGGGGGACAGTCCCCCCCCCCACGTTCGGGACACGTCTACGTAATTATTCGTTTAGCTTGTTACACCCAGTTTTATCAGTTGAGTCAACACGACGGGTCTCTCGGTCTTCCTCGGTTTCGTCATCGATCAGAGATACGCCTTGTTTGTTTGCCTCGTGCGCTGCCGCGATTAGACCCGCGATAATAGCGTTTGCCTCGTGATCACGAGCGACACTGCGCGCGATAAAGACCGGCGGGACTGATCGGTTTAATAAAATTCTTCAACCTTTTCAAACGTATTTTCCTTTTTTCGAAGAGGGGAAACGTCTAGGCGTCCCCTCGCCGAGGGGCTTCGCCCCCCTGAACTGTCGGACCGCTCTCGGTAAACTTGTTCGAAAAGTTGCCGAATCCCATTTCGGAGCTCGCCGGGTCTATTTGGTCGATTGAGACGGAGCTCGGATCGGCGGGATTCCGGCGCGGCGTCCCATTCAGAAATAATCGATCCTCCTCGCAGGGAAAAGTACGAAACAGTCCTCCGGGTAGGGCAAAACATCTGAACGAGCCCCGGGAAGAATCGCCGTATTACTTGCTCGCTCGGCTGTGAATTACTGGCTCGCTGAACAATCCCATTTACACGTATAATCTCGGCTGCAGATGAATGCCGGCAAAGTCTGATGCGCCCGCAACGATCACCGAGTTATTTCCTTAATGAACCGATCCTGTGTTCTTTACGAGTTACACGATTGTTAGAAGCTTTTGTCTGAGTGTAAAACGACGGACAGAACTATCCCCGGGACTGGCTCGGACGAGTGCAAGAATTTCATTTGGCTAGCTGGAATTTAAAGTGGAAGAATTCGGGATAGACTGGAATTGTAGATAAGGGAGTCATAAAATCCTTGTAATTCGTTCCAAAAGTCTTTACAAAGAGATAGAAGTTATTTTTTTATTCGTTTTAAATTGGGATAATTATGTCTAGGTTTCATGTTCATATGAATCTTTATTATTTTATATAGTTTTACAATTTTCTAATCCAAATTGAAATGTGGGTGTTTTTTCTCTCAGTCTCAATTATTTAATTTTTCTAGAATTATTTAATATTTTTGGAATTTCTGTTAGGGTCGACCGAAATTCGAGCTAAACTGAAATCATAAAATGCTTGTAATTCGTTCCAAAAATCTTTAAAAAGAAATAACAGCCATTTTTTTTCTTTGATTCGTTTTAAATTAGTATAATTATGTCCAAGTTTCATATTCATACGAATGCTCATTATTTCATAATAGATTTTTTATGTTGTCTGTATCTCTTCTAATCCAAATTGAAACATGAAACATTTTCTCAGTCAATTATTTAATTTTCCTGGATGGAATTTAAAGTATAAGAATTTCTCTTCGCGTTTTCCGAAATTTGAGCTAAACTGAAATCATAAAATGTTTATAATCTATTCCAAAATTGTTTAACAATCATTTTTTATCTCAATAATAATTTCTTGGTTTCATATTCATCTGAATGTTCATTTTATAATAACTTCATATGATGTTTCGTATCTTTCCTAATCGAAATAGAAATGTGGATGCATTTTCTTAATCAATTATTTAATTTTCGTGGACAGAATTTAAAGTATATGAATTTCCCTTCACGTTTTCCAAACTTCGAGCTAAACTGGAATCATAAAATGCTCGTCACCTGTCCCAAAAATTTTTCAAAAGAGGAAATCATTTTTTTATTCGTTTTAAATTGCAATACTAATTTCCAGGTTCCATATTCCTCTGAATGGTCATCATTTTATAATAGCTTCATATGATCTTCCTAATCGAAATGGAAATGTGGGCGAATTTTGTCAGTCAATTTAGGGGAATCGTGTGAAAGCTATCGGTACGCTGGTATTAACGGGATGAAACGAAAGCAGTACGGGTCTATTAAATCCACGGGTATCCGAAAGTTAGTTAACGGACGTTATTTCGCAAATACTCGGGGTTAATTTGAGAGCGCAGGGAAATAGGAGCAATTTAACGATAGTCTCTCTCTATGCGAGACGGCGAAACCTCGTCTTCCCTTGGCCGCAGAAATTAACGGAGGTCGTACAAAGCATAGTTGCAACGAATCTTGTCTTGTAGTCGTTCACTGAACCACGGCTCGTTAACGCGTTGAATAGACTCCTCTACATTGATATTAATGAACACTGTTAACATCTAGTAGTCTAATTGCGGTATTCGCTCCCCCCCTATTTATTTTACATTATATACAGACTCTTTATTCTCTCCAGTGAAAGGTCCAACTGTTTTCGATTCAATGAAATTAATTTAATTTTCTTAATTAGTAGGAAATTAATTAATAGTGCTTTTTTTATACAACTTTTTTCACAATTTATTTTATAAACTATTTAATATCTTCAGTAAAAGATTCATCTGTTTTAAAAAAACCTAGTAGTCTGCGGTCTTCGCTCGCTCACTATTTATTTTACATTATGTACAGACTTTTTATTCTCTCCAATAAAAGATCTCCAACTGTCTTCGATTCAATGAAACTAATTTAATTAAGTAGCGTGTTTTTTGACACGAATTTTCTCACAATTTATTTTATAAACTATTTAATGTCTCCAATAAAAGATTTACCTGGTTTTTAAAAATCTAGTAGTCTCCGCTCGCTCACTATTTATTTTACATTATATAAAGACTTTTTATTCTCTCCAATAAAAGGTCCAACTTTCTTCGATTTAATGAAGTTAATTTAATTTTCTTAATTGATGGCGTTTTTTTACACAACTTTTTTCATAATTTGTTTTATAAACTATTTAAGGATGTGTGGGCGATACATTTAAACGATACCATCATGTTGAATTATAGAATTATAGAATTGGATTATAGATTCCTATTACTATTGAAAAGATACCTGTACAATTTTAAGTCAATTCATAGGTTTTTTGAAAAATTATAGTGATTTAAAATTTGCATATATTCTTATGGTAATCAGTAATAATCCAAGGAAAATTTTACTTTGATCTTGAAAATAACCCAGAAAAACAATAAGGAACCCTTAAAAAAAATTGCCATGAACAAATTTCTAAAAAAATTATCATTATTCATGGACTTCAAAGAAAGTTATTGATTAAAATATAATAAAAAAATTACAAATTAATCGAAAAGAGGAGGAAATCGTGGCATCACTATCGTTAACAACTAATACTGGTATATATAGATATAACTGAGGTACACATATAAATACATGATATTATGTATAGGTAATATACACAGGTACAGGTACCTCAAACGATTTTGAGTCAGTTGCAATTGCACACGGCATCACAACTGGCCTAAAATCGTTTGAGATACCTATACATATACTTTTGGGATCGACTGTATAGCCAATACATCCTTAACATCTCCAATAAAAGATTCAGCTAATTTCGAGAAATAATTCACAACCGAAATCGAAATCAAAATCAGAATCTGCATTCGTTCTTTACTATCTTGTCTGACAACGATCACTATACTTCCGAGTTCGAAGACGTAGAAGAAGTCACATGGCAGAGTGGAACTTTTTGTCTGTGTCTGAATGAAAGGAGTCTTTTAGAGAGTCGGGTATGCAAACCTTCGAGCGATCGATCTTCTTTCTTTCATTTCCTTCGAAGCATTTCGAATCGGTCAGGTCCCGGTTAAGCCTCGGGGCCATTTGTTTTTTTACCGCGTCCCGCCGGTGCATCGGGTGTCGGGATTTTTATCGCGGGCCTGCATAATATTGTCAAACAATTTAACGACCGTCCGTTGACATAACTGTCGTTATATGTACTCGGGCCGGTTGGAAAGCCGCTTCCATGTCCCCGCTTTCAACCGTTCGACAAAGAATTCTGTTGGCTCGACCGATTTCGACTGTTAGCACGTCCCCATTGTTCCTAGAATTTTTTCCCCGTGTTTGCTCGCTCCTTTGCCGGCCGCCTCCTCTTCCGATCACTTATCGTCGCTGGCCGGATTTTCGCCGATGCTGATTTCCCTTTGGATCCGGGATACAAATGATGGATTTATTCTGACGCGTTACGCGATGGAACTTCCACCAAAGATCCAAAGGAATCCAATATTGACGGGGCTTTATTGTTTCTGACGAGTTGCTCGACGGAGGAACGCGTTCGCGGTTACACGGTAATGCGCGGCTCCGCAATTTCTTATCAATCTCCAAAGAGAAAGAGAAAGAGAGAGAGAGAGAGTGCAGACGTCGTTGAACGGATTTAACTCCCTTTGAAATTTCGTCCGACGCACTTCAAAGCGTACGATAAGACAAATCCCGCGCGCTGCGCAATTTATAAATATAACCTCGTTATCAAACGATGGACTTTCCAAGAGCGCGGCGCGTAATTTAGCGGAGTTGATTGCACGGGCTTTGAGGGAGGCTCGACCGATCGCCGGTATCATTGATCACTCTATTTAAAGAAGCCGATGGAAAGCGTGACGTCAACCGACGAATTTCTAAGCCAACTCCTCCTCCTCCCTGCTTGGTCTCACCTGCCAGAGTTCCTCGCCATTTATCGCACGTATTTTCGAAATTCGCTTCGCGATCGATCCGAGCTAACGTTTGTCTTCGAGCCGTTTTCCAGATTTCGATTTGCTCTACGATAATTATACTGTTAAACATTTTTTAATGGATTTGATGAAGAAATGCATGAAGTTCATGTACATTGAGAAAAATTTTTTATGAAAATTTATTATAAGTTTTGTAAAAATTACTATAATACGTAGCAGTCGTGAGACATAGTTGCATTGTATTAAAAATTACTATGTTACGTAGTAAACTTCAGACGTAAGAAATTTTAGTCTGTAATATAGTAAAATTTATTACGTAACATAGTAAAGTTTATTAGGTTCTATAACAAAATTTGTTTAATTTTTATCATCAAAATTATTATATTATTTCATTCTTTTTATTTCTCAAATTTTAATTTTTCTATTTTATTTTATTTTATCTCATTTTAGTAGTATAGTAAATTTGTATTAATATACGAAAACCTTAAATTTAATGATATTTTTAACAATGTACGCGAAGACCGTAGAAATTGTGTGAAAATATAATAAATTAAAAAAAGGCCTGCTAGAATTGCTTGAAAATAATTACGAATTGCATTTGCAGAAATAATTTGCGTGAAGCCACGAAGTCTAATTACAATCGTTGGTTGTTTAAAAAAGAATTAATTTTCAGGTAAATATAATAAGGAATCGCGAATATCCAATTACAAAGGAAGCCGTAAAATTGCGGGGTAGGAACGGAGGGAAATAAGTTGAATTTACGACGTGCAGTTCGCTCTGCTGTTCACTTCCTTTTTCACGCTGGCCCGTGTCATCTTTGTCTCGGGGATTATCATATTTGCAGCCGCGGCGGAGAATTTTCGGCCGCGTTTAAGAGGATAATTCGCGGCAGAGTGGCCGCGGCTGAGAAAATTGGCGTGCGGTTACGCGACCGTTTGAGGGAAATTGTTGCGGAGGTAATAAGTTTAACAGTCGGTTTACTTGACTGCGACAAACACCGATATAACTGTGGTTATGACATTAACTCCGGTAATTTTAACTCTTTCATGGGATCCGTTAGACAGGGATTTTGCTAGTCCTCTTGAGAAACACTGATTAGCCTCAAACGCTATCGCCATAAAAAATTTATTCCAGACGGAAATAGCTCCCATCATTTAAATATCGCAATGCGCCTCTAATATATTTATGCAAAAAAAATCGGTTCGGAAGAATGCATTTTTGTTATCATTAAATTATTGCTTTATGCATTTGGTTTTTGATATTTTTCATTTATTCTTCAGATTAAATTTTCTTACGAGCTTCTGTTATCATTAAATTATTGCTTTATGCATTCAGATTTTGATATTTTGTAATTATTCTTCAGATTAAATTTTCTTATATATGAATGAGAATTGTGAATATTGCAATGGAATTTGGGTAAAATAGAAAGCAGGTCTCCGTCTCGTTAAATGATGTAACAGTGTCGATTAGGTTTGTACTTTTAATTGGTATTAATGTCAATTGTTGTCCATTGGCCCAATTAACCAGCGTTGAAAGCGAACGTTCTTTCGTGGCTCGGTTTTGTCGTTCGTAGAGCCGAGCCTGTTTCCTTTTTAAAACGTTCAAAATGCTTCGTTGCCTTTTTATCTTGGGAGAAAATATGCAGCTGATAAAGACCAAGGCTTTGGAGTTACTCGACTAATCAGTGTCAACATTTGATCTATAGAGGTTTTTAACAAAAGANAAAAAGAATTAATTTTCAGGTAAATATAATAAGGAATCGCGAATATCCAATTACAAAGGAAGCCGTAAAATTGCGGGGTAGGAACGGAGGGAAATAAGTTGAATTTACGACGTGCAGTTCGCTCTGCTGTTCACTTCCTTTTTCACGCTGGCCCGTGTCATCTTTGTCTCGGGGATTATCATATTTGCAGCCGCGGCGGAGAATTTTCGGCCGCGTTTAAGAGGATAATTCGCGGCAGAGTGGCCGCGGCTGAGAAAATTGGCGTGCGGTTACGCGACCGTTTGAGGGAAATTGTTGCGGAGGTAATAAGTTTAACAGTCGGTTTACTTGACTGCGACAAACACCGATATAACTGTGGTTATGACATTAACTCCGGTAATTTTAACTCTTTCATGGGATCCGTTAGACAGGGATTTTGCTAGTCCTCTTGAGAAACACTGATTAGCCTCAAACGCTATCGCCATAAAAAATTTATTCCAGACGGAAATAGCTCCCATCATTTAAATATCGCAATGCGCCTCTAATATATTTATGCAAAAAAAATCGGTTCGGAAGAATGCATTTTTGTTATCATTAAATTATTGCTTTATGCATTTGGTTTTTGATATTTTTCATTTATTCTTCAGATTAAATTTTCTTACGAGCTTCTGTTATCATTAAATTATTGCTTTATGCATTCAGATTTTGATATTTTGTAATTATTCTTCAGATTAAATTTTCTTATATATGAATGAGAATTGTGAATATTGCAATGGAATTTGGGTAAAATAGAAAGCAGGTCTCCGTCTCGTTAAATGATGTAACAGTGTCGATTAGGTTTGTACTTTTAATTGGTATTAATGTCAATTGTTGTCCATTGGCCCAATTAACCAGCGTTGAAAGCGAACGTTCTTTCGTGGCTCGGTTTTGTCGTTCGTAGAGCCGAGCCTGTTTCCTTTTTAAAACGTTCAAAATGCTTCGTTGCCTTTTTATCTTGGGAGAAAATATGCAGCTGATAAAGACCAAGGCTTTGGAGTTACTCGACTAATCAGTGTCAACATTTGATCTATAGAGGTTTTTAACAAAAGAGCTTTTATATATATATATAATATCTGAGGTTTTTGTAAGAATCGACGTTTTTCATATGATTCCAAGGAGGAGGAAAAAACCAAGGCTTTGGTTCGTCGGCTAATCAGTGTCAATATTTGATCTATTGAGATTTTTAATGGTAGAGCTTTTAAAATATGTTGGAACTTAAGAACTGATATTTTCCAATTGATTTGAAAAAGGGAAGGGAATTTCCTATAGAAAAAACCAAGACTTCGGAGTTCCTCCCCTAATCAGTATACAAATTTGTTGCCATTATTTAATTTGCCTATATTCAAGTTTTTCTTTCATTTTTCTTCAGGAACTATAAAACTAATAAAAGTGCTACTAGAACAGGTGAAGTTTTTTAATTTATGATTGAATATAATATATAATTTAGAATCGACACCACCTAATCAATATAAAAATTTGTTGTTATTATTATTATTTTAAATATGTGGGTACTAGATATACTTAAGAATCCACATTTTCCAAAAGAGAAGAAAGTATGCAAAAATGGAGAAAGACAAGTATCAACATTTAATCTCCAGAAAAACCTCGTAGGGATTATAATTATTTTAAATATTTGGATAGTAGGGTTCGGTAAGAATCGACATTTTCCAACTGATTCGACTCGCACGGCTAGGTTCGAAGAAGGGAAAACAGTCAGCCGGTTATCAGGCTGGCATCTGACGGAGGGTGGTCCCGGCGGCGCGTGTGCCTCGCGAGTGGGACAGGGAGACAAAGTGTCGGCGAGGGAGAGACGGGACATGCAAACATCATATTTCGCCGGCACCGAGCAATTTCGGGGGACACGGCGTTATTGTCGCGCACGCTGCAATTATCCCGGATATCCGACGTCTGCGCGACGTCGAAATAATTACTTGGACCGCGTAACTACCGGCAGCACAATTACCGTGACAAGAGACGGTTCGCGATCCGGCCATCCGTGCCCTCTTTATACTTCCGTCGAAACTCGAATCTTTCGTCCGGTTCACCAACCTTCCGCTCGCTATTTCACTTAGTTTCGCCGGTTCACGCTCGGGTTCTCGCCACTTCGACTGACCTTTTGTCTTCAATTATTCTTCTCTTTGAAAATCCACCTCGCAAACCCTTCTATATTTATTTCACAATTTTATCATCTCATTAAATATATATTTACAGTGACACCCATTAATATTCGGACACACTTCGAAACGGTATAAGTTCTTTGAAATGGAGCTGACAAACTTAATTTTTTGTGGGCTTTTAAAAGTAGTGATGGCTAGAAGTGCTACTTTTGGATCACGAGTGATTCGATCACGTGCGTTCGAAATCATCGTGATTTTCGTGATCGCTTCTCATTTTAAATAATTTTTGGTCAATATTTAATAAATTCCCCTATAATTTATCTATTAATGAACAATTTTTATATAAATACTTTTCTGATATCAATTTAAATAAAAATTACTCAATACACAATAAATTACCCTATAATTCATAGATTAATGAAAAATTTGATAGTAGACTGTGAAAATGGCGTGAATTTGTGAACTACCTTCGAAGTCAACTACGATATTATAAATATACGAGATATAACGCAGGGACAAGTAAATATTATTTGACAATATTAACAATATATTAATTAATATTCCAATAGTAAATCTATAATTCTAATTTCATAATTAATACAGTTCCATAATAATTAATGTCATTATCATTAAAATTAAATATTGGGGATGTAATAAAGAAAGATACAAGTATCAATACATAAATTCGCTAATGTACAATATAATATACATGCATATAGTAGATATTAAATTTTCGGAAAGAATGATGTACGCGACTTGGTTCGAGAACTTAAAATTTTGTCGCGTGTTATTTTGAAAACCGTTACTCGCAGGAAAAAAATACCAAGAATGAGTGTTGTAGAGAATTTATTAATCTATGATTTCGATCCGATGCATATATATCGTCCGACCAATAGAAACTTAGATATTTGCGAAAAACAATTTAAATTGAAATCTTCAGAACTTTTCTCTTATCCCATGAAAGTTCACCAAAATTTAACAGAGTCATTCTTTAACCAATATCTACTCATACGATAAATTTTAGATTTTTCGTAATTTTAAAACTGTTACCACTAGAACCTCCTTAAGCTCTCTAAAATTCCACACAAGATAAAGTTCTTTGATCCAATACTAAAAATTTTATATCGTTTCTAAATGTGTGCGAATATTAATGGGAGTCACTGTAGGTGCATCGGGTTTGATTTGGAAAAAATATCTGTAAAAATAAATTAGTGGGTGAAAGGAGAACGTAAAGTTCGTCAAGTTGGAATTCTCGCGTCAAGTTCAGCGAATTCGAGCTTCCTAATTGCGGTCTCCCCTTCGTGGCCAGCCGTGTGCTCGGTATCAGCCTAGCGACCCTTTCGAATGGCGTGCGGACTGGTTATGGACTGGTTAGTCAATGCAGTGGACTCTTCGGCGCCTCACGCTACCCTCGTC
>SMSR01013063.1:0-15760 GCA_019453355.1 Ceratina japonica | reverse complement strand
TCTTCAGCTAGTCAATTTTTTATTCATAAAATATGATTAAATACGTCAAATATTATTTTTTTATCAAAAGAGTATTGACTGAGTCTCATCGAATTATGCAATTTCTTCAGAAAGACAATTTTTTCTAATAAAACTTGATTAAACACGTCATATAATGTTTTTCTATTTAAAAAGTATTGACTGAGTCCCATCGAATTATGCAATCTCTTCAGAAAGTCAATTTTTTTTAATAGAATTTAGTTAGAGACCTCAAATACTATTGTGATATCTAAAAAGTATTGATTGAGTCCCATCGAAGTATGCAATTTCTTCAGAAAGTCAATTTTTTTCATTACATTTGATTAAACACATTGAATACTAATTTTGCTATTTAAAAAGTATTGACTGAATCCCTTCAAATTATGCAATTTCTTGAGGAAGACAATTTTTTAAATTAAATTTGATTAAATGCGTCAAATATTGTTTTGCTATCTAAAAACTATTGACTAAGGCCTATCGAATTATGCAATCTCTTCAGCTAGTCAATTTTTTATTCATAAAATATGAGTAAATACGTCAAATACTATTTTTCTATCAAAAGAGTATTGACTGAGTCTCATCGAATTATGCAATTTCTTCAGAAAGACAATTTTTTTAAATAAAACTTGATTAAACACGTCATATAATGTTTTGCTATTTAAAAAGTATTGACTGAGTCCCATCGAATTATGCAATCTCTTCAGAAAGTCAATTTTTTTAATGAAATTTGATTAAATACGTCAAATACTGTTTTGATATCCAGAAAGTATTGACTGAGTCCCATCGAATTATGCAATTTCTTCAGAAAGTCAATTTTTTTAATAAAACTTGATTAAACACGTCATATAATGTTTTGCTATTTAAAAAGTATTGACTGAGTCCCATCGAATTATGCAATCTCTTCAGAAAGTCAATTTTTTCCTATAAAATTTGATCGAATACGTCAAATACTGTTTTGATATCCAGAAAGTATTGACTGAGTCCCATCGAATTATGCCATTTCTTCAGAAAGTCAATTTTTTTTTTAAATGAAATTTGATAAAAATACGTCAAATACTGTTTTGCTATCTAAAGAGTATTGACTGAGTCCCATCGAATTATCTCTTCAGCTAGTCAATTTTTTCCTATAAAATTTGATCAAATACTATTTTCCTATCTTAAAAGTATTAACTCAATCCCATCGAACTTCTGTATACTCATAGTTAACAATTAATACACTTAATTCCTTTTGAAAATCTGCACCCAACGCACCGAAAGCTGTCGACAAACCCTGCATACATTTCTTTCTAAAATTAAGTAACGTTCTCTCGTGAAGTCTATTGAATTTCCAAACACGGTCACGCAACGTCTCCGCGTTTCCTCCGGATAAGCCGCGCCGACTCGCCTATGGATCTCTTACTATAAGTATTTTCTTTCCCACGCGCTCGGTTTTCCGCCGATTTTCTGCGATCGCACATGGGACCGTGGTAAAAGTCGGGCCGCGAAACGCGTTGCAACCACGTGTGGGCACGTTCGCGCTCGCGGAACACGAGGTTCTTCCGGTCATTGTGGCCGCGCTCGGCGGACCGTTATCGGGTTTCCTTCCGCGGCGGAAAAATTGCCGGATTCCGTGCGCGATATCTCGCGAAGAGAAATTCGGTCGCCGTCCTTAAGACATTGCCAATACGCCGCAGTTTCGCGAACAAATCGAGTCAACAGGGAAAAATATGCGACTGAAAATCTTTATTGAAATTTGATGGGGAGGAAATTTATTACGATTGTCGAAGAACGAGGAACAAATCAAACGAGGGGTTTTCATATAAGAATTCGATGTCGATGCAATAAAGATTGATAACATTCACGATTGAGAGAGAGAACAAAGGCAGCCTCTTTGCCGTCTTCTCCGGTCAGTCGCGACCGGTTCGATCTCGTCGCGCACCGACGGTCGCGCGGCGTCGATCGCACACGCAATCGCGAACGATTGTCGGTGTCAGGGTCGCTCGATCGCGGCTCCTTTCGAGAATGATATCATTCAGAGAAGGTGTAATTATCTCCATGCGTTTCCCCGCGTTCTACCTGTCGCAATGCGCCGCCCGGAACGCGATTGACCATGACAAGACTGACCTTTCGTTCTACCTTTCCCACGAACGCGCCGAAATCGTTTTCCGTCGAGGTCAGATCGAAAAATCGGGTTTCCTTCTCCTTAAAAATCTAATCATTGTGATTGAATATTAAGGTAGTTGTTTCCTAAATCGAAAGTATTGAANTTAAGTAAAAGATTGGGAAAAATTGGAACGGGAGTCGCAGTTAACGAAAGCCGATTTTCTGTCCGCAGGTGGCCGGTTCGATAATCGGCAAGGGCGGCCAGAATATCACCAAACTCCGCAATCAGGTAAGCAGTTGTTTCGACTATTTAATCGTTTCCGCTTCCCCTTGAACTTGCCCCCTCGGTCGGAGCGAGGAGCCAAGCACGAGCGGCGAGCCGAGGAACGATCGACCGGTAGAGAACTAAGATCGGGCAAGAAGATCGTGAAGAATCGTTCGTTCGACTGAAATTTTACTAAACAGGGAACCGATTCACGAGCTTCTTGCTTCCCGTGCGAATTTCCAGAGACCGTGCTACTATTGTCGATCGATCAAGCCACCCGATTAATTGGAATAGTTAGACGGAGTTCGATGAGTGTATTTCTGAAACGTGTGTGCATCGAGGCGTAGCGTTTTCACTCTCTTCTCTCTCTCCCTGCCTACGTCTGTCTGTCTCTTCTGTCTCTTTATTTGATTAGCCTAGCGACGATTTGATTTTGTTTACGAACTTCGAAACTCTCCTTACGACCACGACGAGAAAATTGATACACATATATATCATATATATATATACACACACGTACGAAATATCTTCATCACCCATGATGTGTGTGGTTGAGCTTGGGAAGTTTCCTTCGTCTCCCAGAAAATTTGCGTTCGACGCACCGATCTCCCAATTTTCCTCTCTTTCTCTCTTTCTCTGTGTGCCTCTCTCTCTCTCTCTCTCTGTTTCTTTCGACGTTCCGTTCTCTCTTTCGAGTTTCTGGAAATTGCAATACGACTTGCGCGTGGGTCGCGTAAAAATTGCAGACCCTGAACGATCGATTAAGGATGCGGTCGGAGCGTCGAGCAATATCTGTTGCGCGCGTTTGTCGATCATCTCGGCCGTATTAATTATTCATGGGGATCGTGTCGAAACGTTCCAGTTGTAACGTTCGCATAAATCTCGTCCAAGGATCGCGACCGTTTTTATTCGCGCAATTAGAATTACTGGAAAGCCGACGATCCCCGGTTGCGTGTTGTTAACAATTGGCTCGTGAATTTACCGATCGATTTCGTTACGCAACGACGATTGTTCGACGCGATTCAATCCAGAGACCTTTTACCCCGCGTCAAACGATCTGAGACGAGGAAACTGATCCCAAAATCGGTCGTCGACGACGACTGCGTGAACGACGACGAGCCTAAGTCGGGCCGATCGAGCTCGACGATCTTATCGATCGCAAACCATGCGAATCGGACAAACATAATTTGCGTGAGAGCGTGTGCCTGAGATCTCTTCTAAACGCACGACAGTTTCACACGATTCAGTCATGAATCCACCGGCTCAGGGACAAAATAGAGTGGATGCATACCGGCGGCGTTAATCGCCGGCCAGTCATTATTTTCAGAGCATGGAATCTAGTTCACTATTAAATTCCAGATTTCATACGTTCGTGACAGAAAAATGAAGAATGAATGTAATGTTAAAAAACGGGCAGTGCATTCTCGAGAAGTTCATGAATATTTTGCAGTCATTTATTATCAGCCAATCAAAACTGAGTAGACGATCAATCAGAAATTCCTTCATTTCTTCAGAAATTCATTTTTATTATTACAATTTTCAATAACAAATTTAAGTAGTTTGTTTAAAATTAGGTCGAATATTTTTTCAGCAATTCATTCATTTTTATTATTACAATTTGCGATAACAAATTTAAGTATTTTGTTTAAAATTAGGTCGAATTTCAGCAATTCATAGCAATTCATTCATTTTTATTATTACAATTTACAATAACAAATTTAAGTATTTTGTTTAAAATTAGGTCGAATATTTTTTCAGCTATTCATAGCCATTCATTCATTTTTATTATTACAATATTGCAATAAAAATCTAAGTATTTTATTTAAAATTAGGTCGAATTTCAGCAATTCATAGTAATTCATTCATTTTTATTATTACAATTTTGCAATAAAAAATCTAAGTATTTTATTTACAATTAGATCGAATATTTTTTCAGCAATTCATTCATTCTTATTATTACAATTTTGCAATAAAAATCCAAGTGTTTTATTTCAAATTAGGCTGAATATATTTTTCTCTAATATTAATTCATTCGATCTTGTCCCTGCTCGACCTTGAAATACGTTGCATAAAAAGAAGATAAATACAAAAACGTGCGAAGGGTTTTGACGTTTCAGATCTCTAAGGTATAAAAAATGTATAAACGTGCGTTTTGTTAATTAAATCATATTCAGAATGATCGATCCAATCGAATTTTCTGATCCTTCGTTTTTTACAACACTTAACTGGCCCACACAGCGTAGAAAATCGCGGCTCCGTGAGTTTCCCGAAGGGTGGAAGGCCAGGAGACACAATAATTCTCGAAAGCGAGAGACTAAAAAATCGGGAATAATTTAAAACATTTTTACCGCGTCCCTTTTACGAAATCGCGAACAGAAATCTCTTCCGATTGTAAATCTCCTCGTTTCGCGAACCAGAATTCGACATTTGAAGAAACGATCATCTGGGGGCGGCTCGTCACGCGTAGCGGCTCGTCCTCCGGGTTCAAAGGGTTAACGCTGGCCGCCGGGCGTGAGTAGATACACGTGGCCGATTCATAATTCGAGCACGTAGCGGCCCGCCGCGGGACTCAAACGAAGGAAGAGTGCATCGCGAAATTGCGCGTTAATTATTAAAACTTCCTCTAATTAGCCGCGCTTAACCGGGTTCGTTAGCAATTGAAATGCCGGCCGAATCGAGGTTCAGTCGGCGTCAATTAACCGTGGAAAAGAGAGAAAGAGCGAAAGAGACGAGGTTCGGGAGGGAGGGAGGGAGGGTCTGGCCGGCCGCGGACGCCGTTTTCAGAATATTTACACCGACGGGGATAACGGGGGGCTCGATTCTCTCCGGACAATGCAGCTGCGTTTTCTTCTGTTTGCCGTTGAATTATCGCGAATACATAAGTCGTTTCCGCGACCCTGACACGATCTCTCAATTATTTTCCGTCCGAAAAAAGTTCTTGCGAATCGGGAGAGCGCGCGAAGATCGTGGCAGGGTCAGGGATCGTCCGATCGGCGAGGACCGAAGCGATTTCCTTGCCGATTTCGATTTTTACCGTTGCGGTCCGTCTCGCGTCTCTCAGGAACGTAACAGAAATAGAACAGGGACGATTTAGATAGGGATGACGGGGGTGTACAAGTGACGGTGGGAGGAGATCGGGGGGACGGAGGGAAGAAGGGGTGTCTCGCTTAGAAGGTTAAGCCGCGACGAGGAATTAATCCGAGACGTGATGTCTAACTTGGTTGATGATTTGTGCCCTGGCCCCGCCCCAACCCCGGCGTTGCCCCCCTGGTGTGTTGCCCTGCCGTTGCCCTGCCGTTGCCCTGCCCGGAATCGACGGACCCTGACTCGCAAAATGGCAAATGGACCACCCTACCAACAATCGACAACAACCACCAACCAACCACCAATGAACCAACCACCAACCACCACGGCCCGACAGTACAAAGCCTCGATCATTGTACCCGATTGCCCCGGACCCGAACGGTAATGACCAACACCACTACTTAATGTCTTATTTTTCTTTGTCTCTAATTACAAGAAAACGTTACCTCGGAACGACGCCGGCGCGTGCCTCGCCGTGCCGTTCTTTTATTTTTTTCTTTCTCTCGGTTTATCTTATTTTCTATCTTGTTCTTTTTGTTTTTTTTTTTTCGTTTTTTGTTTTTTAATTTCTCTCTTATTTTTTCGATCAAACGCGACAGCGACGTTCCCTCTGTCTGTATGTCTATCGTCATGTCTGTCTTCTCTCACACGCTCACTCTGTTATATAATCTCCCTAAATTTTCTTTACGTCACGTTCTCTCTCCGTCCGCCTATCGTCTCTCTCTCTGTTACCTCCGCGCTCCCACTTTTGCCTGCGTTCGCCAGAATATCCCTCCGTCTCTCGCGCGTCCTTCATTATATTTCTCTCTCTCTCTCTCTCTCTCCTTTTTACATCGCTGCATCGCTACGATTCATCGGGCGGCGGGTGTGTGTACACGGTTCCGAACAAGGAACGGTGTCCTAGAGGAGTGACTGCCATCTGCCATCCACCACCACCTGCAGTTATCCCCGGCTCGTATCTCACAGATAATATTTGTCCTCCTTCCTTTATCTTCGCCGGGGAAGCTCTTGCCGCCGAAACGAATCAACCGACAATCGCTTCTTGTTCTTTTATCCGCTTCGCATTTTTCATTTACATACTCGTTCGCATCATCCGATTTCACACGAACTTTTGTTAGAAAGATAGTAGATCAGATCGCAAAAGCTTCCCGTGATCCATCATCAGGCTAACCACTCTTCTAAAGCCCGAATTTAACTGTCCCCGAAATTCTACGATCCCGTTTAATTTGATTTCCGTTTCGTTTCGTTTCTGTCCGGATCCGTCTGTCGCGTACGTGGACGAAACACGCCCGACACCACACACGCTCCTCTCAGAGAGATCACACCTCACGATTTTGTTAACGTCGGAGAAAGGTATTGTGTGTACACCGTGTCGTGTCTATTTCTCTATCTACTTTCTATCTCTATCTCTCTGTCTCTCTCTCTCTCTCTCTCTCTCTCTCTGTCTGTCTATCTCTCTTTCTCTGTTATCTCTTTCTCTCTTTCTCTAATTTTTGTGGCTAACACGGATGCTAATCCGTGGAACGAGGCGGGTAGCTATCCTCGCCGATTCCACGCTTAACGTCGAATATGTCACGCTTACTTTCTAGGTACCCCACTGGTCAACGCGCGGCATTGACCGTCGTCGTCGCCCTGGCACACGGCTGCCCGTACACGATTAGTCGAAAGTCATTACCAGCCGATCCTTTCGTTGCTTCATGCAGCTTCACGTCCTTCAAGGACGGAATTATAATTACAGAAGATTTACTAGCCATTTATCCGTAGTACTTGTACATGTTTAAGATCGCCTTCTGTTCTCTGTACATCGTGGCATGGGAAATTTAGCAAGCCTATGCGACTATGAATTATGGCCGTATAGGGTAAACGTGCTAATTACTGCGAATTTTTATCCGAGCTAACTTTCAACGCGAAAATCAGCTATTTGAATACAAGATTCAAGTTAAATTATTTGTTGAAAATGTGTAAATTATGTCGTAAATGTGTAAAAAAAAAACAATTATATCTCAAGAAGACGTATACGTTGAATTAAATAAATCATTTTTATAAGGTGATGAAATACAGGCACAGTCACTCCCATAAATATTCGTACACATTCCAAAATGTTATACAATTTTTAGTATTGGATCAAAGAACTTTATCTTCTGCGGAATTTTAGAGACCTTAATTTACTATAGAAAGTCTAACAAAGAATTTAAAAAACTTGCGAAATCGCGAAGAAAAAAGAAAAGATCATGATGTTTAACTTTTTTGTTGGAGGCTCTAGCAAAAATTTCAAACATCCCGTTTCTAGATCTAAATGTGTTATATTTTTAGTATTGGATCAAAGAACTTTATCTTCTGCGGAATTTTAGAGAGCTTAATTTACTATAGAAAGTCTAACAAAGAATTTAAAAAACTTGGTATTCATTGAAATCGCGAAGAAAAAAGAAAAGATCATGATGTTTAACTTTTTTGTTGGAGGCTCTAGCAAAAATTTCAAACATCCCGTTTCTACATCTAAATGTGTTATATGAATGTGTAAAGTTTCATAAAAATTCATGAAACCGTAAAAGAGTTAGACATATCGAAACATGTAAAAATTCGCCAATTTATCCCAGTCGTAGATTGACAATCGTGATTTTAATAAAAATCCGCAATACTTGGGGCATCCGCAGTAATTGGCACATTTACCCTAGTGTCTCCTTTATCTTCTTAGACTACATGGAAAGTCGTGAAATCTCCCGAAAAAAAGAACCTTTTAATGAAGTGGTAAAAAATTAGGCAAGGTTGAGACGGGAAAGTAGTGAAATCACAGCAAGGGTTGTAGTCGAGTTTAAAAAATTATGTACAAAGAACAAACTTGCAGCACAATAGAGCAGAAGTACTTGTAGCATTCTATCAGCTGTTGTTAGTAAAGTCAGCTATTGATTGAAGGTAGATGTCTAAGGAAATAATCACAAGCAATAGCAAGGTACTAATAAATAATATTCACATGTGTCAATTGATAAGAATATTTGTAAAATTCACATTGGTACTTTTGTTCTATTGTGCTGCAAGTTTGCTTTTTGTACATAATTTTTCAAACTTGACTACAACCCTTGCTGTGATTTCACTACTTTCCCCTCTCAAACTTGCCTAATTTTTTACCTTTTCATTAAAAGGTTCTTTTTTTCGGGAGATTATAATTACAGAAGATTTACTTTGAATAGTATTTAATGTGAAGTGCATCGGCGGCGAAAGGACGTTCGTCGCTCAGGATTCGCAGGACGCAGTTAAAGATAGGAGAACGGTAGACACATCGAGCGTGAATATTTGATTGGAGAGTTTTATTAAGAGATCGGCGTCCCGAGTCGAAAATTTAACTATAATTTGAATCTTCTAAACCTAAATGTACCCCAGTTTAGGTCTAAAAAGTAGAACTAATAGTAGAGTTATCTCAGAACTTAATATTTGATATAACTCTAATCAGAACCTATAAGTCCCTAAAAAAATCACAAATTATATTTTAGACCTTAAGAACCTTTAGTTCGTTCACGAAACTAGTTATAATTTAGTTCTCCAAGTAAGAGATTGGAACCTGAAGGTTTATTTAAGGATTTATAAGATTTTTTAGGATCCTCTGAAATATTTATTGTGTTATATAAAATTATTTTACAAACTACGCGCATTTGAATCTGATATGCATCTGAAATGAATTATTCTGTTTATTCTAATACTTCCCATTATAAATTTAAAAAAAGGGCTTTAAAACAATCTAATTTACACAATAAAATTTTTTGTATACAGCAACAAACCGAAAGTTGGTGTTATTTGTTTACAAGAATTGTTAAAGAAAAATAATAATAATTTCACCATAAATTGGGTGAACGTAAAAGAGATTCTTGATCTAGAATATGAGCCAAAAAAACGTAGGTATGATGGGGTCCTCTCAGTGCATATGTACTCAAGTGTTGCCAGCCAATGGATTTTTGAGGACAATATTAGGTTTCATAAATACTAATATAAACCTACAGGATCTTTTCCTAAACTCTTGAAATAAGACTTGAGGGACTAAATTATATTTGATAAACTTTATTTTAGATCTATATCCTTTATAAGCGGACATAACGACTAAATATAGGTTCAAATTAGAGTTAAAAATTAACTCTTGCTCTATAATATTCCTATCTAATATTCCTATGCTCAAGATATGTTTTCGACCTCCATATCCTTCTGCAGGATAAATAGGTTGAAAACCATAATTATTTTTTCGACTCGGGGTCCCCTTCCGGGAGAGAAGAAGATTCCTCTACCGCGGATGGAGAATTACTACTCGCGTCACGTGCCGCGGTAATAAATTATTTTTATCGCCGGCTGTAAACGTCCCCGCGGCAACTTTTAATGCGATTTCTATTCGCGGCCAGGACGAGTATCTCCGCGGAAACTTTCTTCCTTTCGTTTATTAGAAACTCGCAATAATCCCTAAGCAGTTAATTTATGGAGGCGCTCGTCGCCGATTCGGGCGTCGTATCGCCTCGCGAATTCCGACTCGCAGCGCGCCCGTAATTCCTCGGCAAATAATTATTTATCATCGGTGAATATGTATTAACGCGCTGTTTAAAATGTATACGGACTCGCTGCGCGCGGACGCGCGGAATTGTTGATCAGCCGCGCGCGGACTTTGCTCGGGCCGGTATGTGCGCGCGGGACAATCGGCGATCGATTTTATTCCTCCGCCGTTTCGAGCGGGTAATTACTCGGCGGCGTGGCCGATTTATTGCTGAAAGTTTCACGCGGTGTCCGCGTAATAAGGAGAGGATGTTTCTACCGTTCTGGCGTAGCCTCGGTTCGTGTAGATGTGCAACGATGCAGGGGAGATCTGGAATTCAATCAGGTCTGAATCACAGATTGAACACGAGCGTACGATCCCCTTTTCTCTCTCTCTTTGGAACCGAGAGAAAGTCTGCTGACTAGGCATTTTCACTAGTAATTTCATTTTTTTTTCTTTTTCTATTTTTGAAGCGTAGATTTTTTTAGAGACGTTGGGGAGGTCGAGATCTAAGGCGATGACTTTCGACCCGCGGATCAGGAGCTAGCAGTTTTTGACGATTAGTGCAGTTAGCGTGCGATTAGCGGGGAATAGAGAACGTTCTCTGGGAAGAAGAGTGTGTAGTTGGCGACGTTAACGATAACTCCTCCGAGCGATTTTGTAGGACGGACTTTCGTTTGTCTGGCAGTCTCGAGGTAGCGTCGTATTAGTCGCCTGTATAGGAGGAAAACACGTAATTAATCCACGACTGGTAGGGCGAACGTCAGAGCTCTGGTTCTGTAATTAATAGCGAACAATAATTTGATGGGAAGCGCGTTACGTTTGACGTAGATTGACCGAAACGTACATTGAACGAGAGACACAGAAGCTGAAAGGATCATTTTTATTTATTTTGCAGTAGAATTATGAGCAGCGTTCGTGAACTTTCGTGTCTGATTATCAATCTGTCTGAAAAAATGAAATATTTGTACGTTAATTAATTCTTAGCTGAAGTGTGACTACTTTAACATTAACTTGTTATAAAACAACTGGAAGATTAATTTCTGAAAGTAAATAAACCTGCAGACTCGTTTTAATCCCTACCAGTCGACGATTGACATTAACCAATAACCCGAGGGAATATAATAAACGAAACGACGGATCTAAGAATATTTACAGCGTGGAATAAAACATAGTACAGAATTAAAATATATAAAAAGAAAACCGCAAGAGAGATATTGGAAACCTGCAGCGATAATAATAATAATAATAATAATAATTTTAAGAGGAATCTGTATTTTTTTTTTTCAAAGACCGTGCTTCTCGGGGTGGTCAGTAATTTTCCGCAAGTATGTCCTGTTTTACACGTGCTTTGTCTGTGTTTTTAAATTAGTCTCATCCTCCGTTGCTTACAAGACGAATTAACTTTCCTCGAGGCTTGACTAAACGAAGATCGAGATCTCCAATAGCCGTAACTTCTCTTCAAGCGTTAATCGAAGCTTTCGATTCGTCCGAGAACCACGCTGGCCACCCGGTGTCGATTACGACCGCTCCAAGGGAACTTAAACGTCCCACCGAGCCCGCTCTCGAAATTGGAGTACGTAATCGTGTCGCGGTTTATCGAATCGTGTCGAACAAAACTGAAGGAACGTGAAATATATTGTCCGTCTCTCGTCCGGTCTTCGATCGCGAAAAACCGGGAACCGCGGGAAATGAAAATACATTTTTATATTTCCGAATTTATAATCGACGAAGCATCGCGTTTCTCTTTTAATATCTGAGTCTGAGAAGAAGCCATTGAAGGGGACCGAGAATGGCAGACGCAAAGGTTGATTTCTGCTCGGCGACGTTTCAGAAGTTCCGTGTTTGTCTTGAGTCCGGCAAGTTTTCCCGTGAAAAGCGATATTTTCCGTGGCTCTGTCCACATCGCGACCGGAGAGAGACGAGACCGAAACGATCAGACGAGAACCAATAAAAAGAATAGAAATTTTCGAGGATATTTTTAATCTTTGCTGTTCTTATAAAGAATTGATCGACACGGTTTGGTTTTGAAAAAGATGAACGTTCGTAGGTTTTAATTAATCGGGACCGAGGATCGGAGTAATTGTGGGAGTGTTTTTGATTCTAGGGTCCTTACCATCAGCTCGGATCTGTCTACCGTCCTGCAGGTGTTGAACGAGGTCGTACCTAATCTAGAAGAGGTGAGTGTTGCTACGAGAAGAGGATCACACGGGAAAAGAAATGACTCAATCGTGAGACTTTTCACATGTTTTCCTGAACTTAGTAAAAGAACCGGTTTTTGTATTTCGATCATTGAACCTTCTGGTCTAAAAGCATAGCGTTAATCGGTACCGTAAATTAAGGAGGTTCTACCTCTAAATTACGAAAAATCTAAATTTAAGCGTATGAGTAGATTTTGGTTAAATAATGACTGTGTTAAATTTTGGTGAACTTTCATGGGACGAGAGAAAAGTTCTGAAGATTTCAATTTCAATTGTTTTTCGCAAATATCTAAGTTCCTATTGGTCGGACGATATGTATGCATACGATCGAAATTATAGATTGATAAATTCTCTACAACATTCATTCTTGGTATTTTTTTCTTGTGGGCAACGGTTTTCAAAATAACACGCGGTAAAAAACTTGAAGTTCTCGGAAGAATGATGTACGCGGCTTGGTTCAAAAACTTAAAATTTTGTCGCGTGTTATTTTGAAAACCGTTACTCGCAGGAAAAAAATACCAAGAATGATTGTTGTAGAGAATTTATCAATCTATGATTTCGATCCGATGCATATATATTGTCCGACCAATAGGAACTTAGATATTTGCGAAAAACAATTTAAATTGAAATATTCAGAACTTTTCTCTCGTCCCATGAAAGTTCACCAAAATTTAACACAGTCATTATTTAACTTTAAAAAGTTAAAATCAATGTCCTCTACTATTTTCCTCGCGATTTCAATGAATACCAAGTATTTTAAATTTTTCGTTAGACATTCTATAGTAAATCAAGCTCTTTAAAATTGCACAGAAGATAAAGTTGTTTGATCCAATACTAAAAATTGTATACCTTCTCGAAATGTGTACGTGAAGTCACTGTACGTCTAGCGTATCGCGGAACGATCGGTAATTCGATTAGCAGGTAGCATAAACGTGGCATGAACGGTTCAGAGTCGTGTTCCAAAGAACGTGTACACAGAACGTTATGAATATTCACTAAGTACTCCGAGAACAGAGTATTACCATAAGTCTCCGTATTACAAGCAGTCAGTTGCGGAACGACTCTAGACGCGTCGCTTTAACGAAGCCAAAATGAAAACAGAAAAGTTGTCCGCCGTTTGCACGCCCGAAAATCCAGAACTCGAGGGGAAAAAGACGTGGCACGGTTAAAATACGTGGTGAATTTTCAGAATGGAGCCCGACACGGCAGCGACGAGATCGACATGCGTATGTTGGTGCACCAGAGCCAGGCCGGGTGCATAATCGGCAAAGGAGGGCTAAAGATCAAGGAGCTCCGCGAGGTGAGTCACGCTCATAATTGATCGCATGCCATTAAATCTAGTAATCGGTTGTACGATTGTCACGTACGAATCCGCGCCAAGGCCTCCAGCGCAGTTGCTGACGAATTTAGTCGTCCTCGATGCTTATACGTGGCCATCTTATTAATCACCGCTACCGATCTAAAGCTCTTAACTCCCGTTTCCATTCCGCGATAAATTACCGCGTGCTTTCGGAGGATTCGGAAACGTTCGAGAGAGCAGAGCGTAGCTAAAAATATGCTGTCGATAATTTTAATCGTGCGTAAATAATAGAAAATGAATTTTCGCAACTGCTGGCGCTTGAGCAACGGCCGGGAAAAAGTGGGTTTCCTGAGACGGATCGGTCGAGATTGCCGGAACATTAAATCGTTAGACCCACGACCGATTCCTTACTCGCTTTAATCCGAATAATCTATTACACAACCGCTGTTAATAAATCTGGAACGGGAATAATGAGTAAATTGTCGAGCGTTTCCCGTCGTTTCTCCTCGTCTAAGTCGACCGACTTGACCAACGGAATTGCAGAAAATTGCGCAGATTTTAGCTCGATTCCTTCGAAATTTCAAGAATTCGTAGAAAACCGATTTGTTTCGTTGTAACAGAGAGTCTCGAGACAATTTTCGACGTAATGGGATTTGAAGTTGATAAACGAAACCGTTCGAAAATGCTAATTGATCCGCGCTTTTAATTAGCGAAGCCACTCCGGGTAACGAGACGTTCCAGACGACGGAATATGCAACTTGGCCAAGTGGCTCGTTACGTTTTTGCATTCAGAAGAGGTAAGAACAGCCCGATGCGGACCTTTTGTGTCCCTGCCTCCTCTCGACTGCGTTTTTTCTTATTCCCAGCTTTGTCGGTCTTCCCTCCACGTCTTATTCGCCCATCTCGGTCTTGACACACCTGTCGACTATTCTTCGAGCATTTCTAGTAATTAATAAAAACCAGCATTGATTGGAAGTACAAAGATCCGAGAGCGTTCGTCGTTAACGAAGTTTCAAGGATTCCGTGAAGGATGAGCGGAACAATTGTCATCTGTATTCTCTCGTCATGAGATCATAGCAAATTCTCGTGGATGATTCAAGACGTACATTACCTCCGATTAATTTCCAAGGATTCATGTATATCTATACAAGGAAATAGCTGTGAGCGCAGGTGGTGTTTTTCTTATTGCGTCCGCGTCGACGGTGATACGTATAAAAATTGTCGCAAGTAATCTTACGTTGCAATCTCTTTTCGCCGGGGACGTAAGAGGGAACGAAAACACGGCAGTGCCATTCAGCGACGTCGTCGAACCGTTTTCGTTCGATCGAGGCTTACGGAGGTCGGGTTAGCCTCCTACGGATTTCAAATTGTTCCCCCACGTCCGCGAATCAATTTTACGGAAAACCGATCGATCGTAATTGAACCGAAACGAGAAGTTAGTCGTTTCCTAAAAAAGTACGGTTTTTTTTTAATACATAAAAAATCTTGTACTTTTAGTTTTAAGGTTCGTTTTGACTTATATCGGGCAACAACAAGAAATGGAAATTACTCTTCTGTGTTTGAACGATTTCGGGATTGCAGAATCCCGTCTTTGTGTCACGGTTTCGCGCAATAACATTGTACTCGATCGTTTCCTGTTTCCCATGAAACTTTCCCTGTCCCGTGTCAACAATAAGCGCGGCGCCTATTTCGATACACTCGAGCGCCCTTAGCACGTGGAATATTTCGCGTATTTCGACCGGAGGAGAGACGTACCTCGTTTATCGTAATACTTCCGGGATCCTGGCGCCGGATGTCTTCCGTTGAAAGCAATAAAACCGTCTTGTTCGCGCCAACCAGCACCCGTCTCTCTCTCTCGCCCTCTTCCAGGGTTCCTACGTTCACCCCTAATTTCTCGATGTGGAACATGCTCGGGTTGTACTGCGACCAGTCAGGTGAACGGAGTCGAGGGTCTCGTCTGTATCTCTCGTTTGCACAGGCATTCTTCTATTATCTTTTTACACCGGTATTGATCCACCTTGTTATCTTTATTCTCTCTTATGTGTTTATCATTCGACTTTATTGTACGCTTGCTTCAGGTTTTTATATCGAAAGCTCCTTATGGTGGTTTAAACTAGATCTCTGGCAATGGTTTAAAAAAACAATTGTTGGAAATGATCATCTTTTAGGAAAGTGTGTATTAGGAATGATAATCTTTTAGGAAAGTGTGTGAAAATCGATGTTGATATTTGCTAAATTTTAAACCATGTATTAATTAAAGTTCTTCTGTTGTATGTTTATCATTCGATTTTATTATATGCTTG